>CAXKVY010000305.1:485000-552500 GCA_964058915.1 Tetropium fuscum
GACACTAAATTGTTCGGGAAAGCATGAAGAGACCTAATTTCATGAAAATTTCCTATCGAATGGTATATATAAACTATCGGACATAAAAAGTGGCGCACCTAGATTTTGTCCCAAATTTGATGTTCAATAACTTTTAAACCAGCCTATCGATTTTGAAATTTTTTTTCTAAGGGCAATTCTTGCGGATGACTATTTTGTAATTAGCTTTCCATAAAAAAATTATTTTTTAATATGTACAGCCTTTAAAAACCGATAATGATTTTGACAAGAAATTTGAATGTCGCTGTGGAGTGAAATTTTATTTGTATTGAATTCTTAGGTTGGTCACGGTGTTTACCATTCTTTTTTCAATATTCTCTTTTTTGAATCACCTCTCTAGCCCCTTCAGCAACGAAGATGCGACATTTTAGATGAAACGGTGTTATTAAGTTTGATATTTAACAAGGAGGCTATGATAACGGTTAACACTGAAACGCCAAAAGATTCAGTTGAAATTCTCATGAAAAAAAAATTCAGTTAACGTTCTAAAAGAAAATGCCAGTGCAAATTAGTCCAATTCAATTAGCTAGAGTTGTGGCTTTGGTAGAAGATGGAAGGAGGCAAAGATATGCAGCTCGTATTGTTGGTCTACCAGAAACAACTGTCCGAAGAGCGATCCAGCGCTACCGAGAAACGGGCCAATACAGCAGACGTCCAGGTTCGGGTAGTTCCAGGATTATGCAAAATATTGACGATCGATTTATTGGTCTGCAAATATCGAGGAATCCCTATCAAACAGCTGTGATCACAAACCGAAATTTAAGAAACGCACGAGGAACAGTTGTGTCAGATCGAACAATTTGTCGGAGATTCAGGAGTCTCCGTTTTATCGCCTTTTATTTTTAAGACCTGCTATTGGAATGCGATTACTTCGACGACATCAAGTAGCTCATTTGGATTTTGCTCGAATTCATCTTGTTTGGAATGAGTTGCAATGGTCTCAAATTTTATTCACTGACGAATCAAGATTCATGTTGAGATCAGTAGACGGGCGTCGAAGGGTTTGGAGAAGGCGTGGGGGAAGATACGAGGATGGTATGTTCAGTGAAAGGGAGAGTTTTGGCGGTGGTTCACTAATGGTATGGGGTGGAATTACCAGCGATGCCCGTACAGAATTATTTGTGTTTCCACCACGGCAATCTCTAAATGCAGTTAGATACATAGAAATCTTTAATGAACATGTTGTCCCATTTGCACCTTACATTGTTGAAGAATTCCTCTTAATGCAAGATAATGCACGACCGCATACAGCAGTGATGATAACACAATTTTTAAACGATGTCGGAATTAATCGTATGCCGTGGCCCGCTAAAAGCCCTGATATGAATCCCATTGAGCATTTATGGGATGAATTGGGACAACGTGTTAGTAGACGCAACCCAGAGAATCTGAATGAATTGAGGATTGCTCTTACAGAAGAATGGAACAATATCCCTCAAATCACTATCACAAATTTGATTGAAAGCATGCCTAGGCGTATGGAAGCTGTTATAGAAGCCAGAGGAGGAAATACTCGTTATTAGTTAGTTTGTTGTTCAGTTATTTTTTAAGTTTATTGTTTTAATCATTAATAATTTTATTACAGTCGTTTTACTAAAATGTCGAATAATTCTTTGTTTGTTACTTCTTTTTGATGTTGTTTGTACTTGTAAGTAACAATTATTTCAGCGTCCGTAATCGAAAACGCTAAACATTTCTTAAACGATGAACTTTTTAGACATTTTCAGCTCCACGGGCTCCTTGTTGAATATCAAACTTAATAACACCGTTCCATCTAAAATGTCGCATCTTCGTTGCTGAAGGGGCTAGAGAGGTGATTCAAAAAAGAGAATATAGAAAAAAGAATGGTAAACTCCGTGACCAACCTAAGAATTCAATACAAATAAAATTTCAGTCCACAGCGACAATCAATTTCGTGTCAAAATCATAATCGGTTTTTAAAGGCTTCTTCAGCACGCCTTCTCCAAACCCTCCGACGCCCGTCTACTGATCTCAACATGAATCTTGATTCGTCAGTGAATAAAACTTGAGACCATTGCAACTCATTCCAAACAAGATGAATTCGAGCAAAATCCAAACGAGCTACTTGATGTCGTCGAAGTAATCGCATTCCAATAGCAGGTCTTAAAAATAAAAGGCGATAAAACCGAGACTCCTGAATCTCCGACAAATTGTTCGATCTGACACAACTGTTCCTCGTGCGTTTCTTAAATTTCGGTTTGTGATCACAGCTGTTTGATAGGGATTCCTCGATATTTGCAGACCAATAAATCGATCGTCAATATTTTGCATAATCCTGGAACTACCCGAACCTGGACGTCTGCTGTATTGGCCCGTTTCTCGGTAGCGCTGGATCGCTCTTCGGACAGTTGTTTCTGGTAGACCAACAATACGAGCTGCATATCTTTGCCTCCTTCCATCTTCTACCAAAGCCACAACTCTAGCTAATTGAATTGGACTAATTTGCACTGGCATTTTCTTTTAGAACGTTAACTGATTTTTTTTTTCATGAGAATTTCAACTGAATCTTTTGGCGTTTCAGTGTTAACCGTTATCATAGCCTCCTTGTTAAATATCAAACTTAATAACACCGTTTCATCTAAAATGTCGCATCTTCGTTGCTGAAGGGGCTAGAGAGGTGATTCAAAAAAGAGAATATTGAAAAAAGAATGGTAAATACCGTGACTAACCTAAGAATTCAATACAAATAAAATTTCACTCCACAGCGACATTCAAATTTCTTGTCAAAATCATTATCGGTTTTTAAAGGCTGTACATATTAAAAAATAATTTTTTTATGGAAAGCTAATTACAAAATAGTCATCCGCAAGAATTGCCCTTAGAAAAAAAATTTCAAAATCGATAGGCTGTATATATATATATATATATATATATATATATATATATATATATATATATATATATATATATATATATATATATATATATATATATATATATATATATATAGGAGATATATATATATATATATATAAATATATATATAAATATATATATATATATATATATATATATATATATATATATATATATATATATATATATATATATATATATAGGGTGGTCCAGTTTATAATACATTAATTTTAGGAGGTGATAGACAATCGAAAATGAAGGGGACTTTCCCCAGAAAATTTATTTCCAAAGGGACTAATAACGGAGATACAGCCCTTCAAAGTTGGGAAAAAATAATCGTTTTATTCGCATAACTTTTGAACCGTTCAACCGATTTTATTCAAATTTTAAGCAAAGATTACTAAAATAAGTCTCCGTCGAATGTTTATTACGTGTTCCGTCAAAATTTTTCAGGACCGTAGATAATGGGAGGTGCCACCTTTTTCCCCCACCTATTTTTTACACCACTGGTTATTTTTTTAAATTGCTCACAATTTTGGATTCCAGATTTAATTTAGGAAAAAACGTTATACCTGCAAATTTTCGATTAGAGGCTTCATTTTCGAGATATTTGTGAAAATTTGAAAACATGTACGAAAACGCCGATTTAAAATGAAGCAACACATTTTTAGAGTGCAATCCTTCGGGCTACACATAATCAAGTAATCAAGTAGCCTTGCGTCACGCCTCGAAATGTTGACATTTCGGCATCTTTTGCACTTGTATTGTATCTTGTGCCCATTGTTTGTGTAATATCTCCACGAAAACATGCCAAACTTATTCAATAATGCCGAGTCTGCAGACATACACTTTGTTTACGGATTCTGCGATGGAAATGCCGCAGCTGCTGTCAGGGAATATCGCAGAAGACATCCAGATCGGAGGTAACCAAATGCGCGTGTTTTTGTGACCATGCATCAACGTTTTCGTGACTTTGGCTTGAAAATCGTCATGGACCGGCAGCCTAGGGGACAAATTAATGAAGAAAATGCCATAATCAGAGCTTTTAATAACAATCCTCGGCTAAGTTCACGTAGAGCAGCCTTGCAGTTGAGAAAATCTAAATCTAAAATATTGCGTGTTCTTCATAAGGATAATCAAAGACCATATCATTTACAACCAATGCAAAATTTACTTCCTGGTGATGAAAATCGTCGTCTTACCTTCTGCAACTGGATACTGAATTCTGTTCAAGAAAATCCACAGTTCCTACATAAGATTTTGTGGACTGATGAGTCCTGTTTCACAAGAACGGGAGTATTCAATCACCATAATTCTCACATTTGAGCTCAAGAAAACCCTAGAGGTATTCGAATTAGGTCCTTTCAACACGAATTTAGTGTTAACGTATGGCTTGGGCTAATCAACGATTATATTTGTGGTCCATTTTTCTTACCACCTCGACTGACCTCTGTGCTTTTCCTTGACTTTTTAACAAATAACTTGTACGACCTGTTTGATGATATACCCGTCGAAGTACGCCATAATAGTTGGTTCCAAATGGATGGTGCTCCAGCGCATTTTGGACGACAGGTGAGAGACTGGATGAATGAAAATTATCCGGAAAGATGGATAGGGCGTATCACGAATAACGATCCACCTGAAGTAGGAAGAGGGCCAGTGGCTTGGCCAGCAAGGTCACCTGATATAACCCCATTAGATTTTTATGCATGGGGCTATTTAAAGGATGTTGTATACGCAACAACAATTGACATAAGGGATGAGTTGATTGAACGAATTCAACAAGCATGCCACCAATTAAGTCAAAATCGACATCAAATATTGGCAGCAATCAATTCAATTACCAAAAGATGTCAAAAATTTATTGCGGCAGGAGGATTGCACTTTGAAAATATGTTGTAAATAATTATTGTTATTAATAGGTTATTGTATTATTATGGTTATTAAAAAACCTTTCGTTGTATTCTTTGAAAACTGTTGGTTCAGTAAAATGTTATAAATTGTGATACAAACGTAATAAAGTTAATCTAATCAGAATTCTACAGCAATAACTAACTATTTTTTATTTTTTTTCTAAATTTAAAAATATAATTTATTTTCAAAACTAATTTGGGGCGTCAAAAATAAGGAGTTAAAGGGTAGCCATCTTCCATCTCCCATTATCTACGCCTCTGGACATTTTTTAATCAAATGCGTCCCAGCAAATTTCGAAAGACATGGTTTAGTATAGGAAATGGTTTAAATGTATTAAAATCCGAAGTATTGCACCTTGAAAATGTGCTAGCTTCATTTCAAATCAAATTCAACCTGCCGAAAGTTTTAAAACTTAAAAACACGACTTCAGCGTCATGTTTTCAAATTTTCACAAATATCTCGAAAACGAAGCCTCTAATCGAAAATTTGCAAGTATAACGTTTTTTCCTAAATTAAATCTGGAATCCAAAAATGTGAGCAATTTAAAAAAAATAACCAGTGGTGTAAAAAATAGGTGGGGAAAAAAGATGGCACCTCCCATTATCTACGCTCCTGAAAAATTTTGACGGAACGCGTTATTACCATTCGACAGAGACTTATTTTAGTAATCTTTGGTTAAAATTTGCATAAAATCGGTTGAACGGTTCAAAAGTTATGCGAATAAAACGATTATTTTTTCCCAAATTTGAAGGGCTGTATCTCCGTTATTAGTCCCCTTGGAAATAAATTTTCTGGGGAAAGTCCCCTTCATTTTCGATTGTCTATCACCTCCTAAAATTAATATATTATAAACTGGACCACCCTGTATATATATATATAATATATATATATATATATATATATATATATATATATATATATATATATATATATATATATATATATATATATATATATATATATATATATATATATATATATATATATATATATATATATACATATATATATATATATATATATATATATATATATATATATATATATATATATATATATATATATATACATATATATATATATATATATATATATATATATATATATATATATATATATATATATATATATATATATATATATATATATATATATATATATATATATACATATATATATATATATATATATATATATATATATATATATATATATATATATATATATATATATATATATATATATATATATACATATATATATATATATACATATACGGCGGCGAATTCGGCATCGCTGCTTGGCCAAGCCACACACACTAAAGAAACACAAGTACACAACGGAGTTTCGGCAACCTCTCAACATTTGCCTCCATTCATATCGGTTTTCACCATGTATTATTAACGCAACAAGGCAATACAATAAATTCATTTTACTTTTTTATTAGAAGCTGATTTAAATAACATTTTTGTATTAAAATGAATCAGATTCGTTGAAATTGTCAAATTATTTGGACATCCCTTCAAAGACTTCAAGTAGGCTTACTTTCCGAGGTGCATTTTTTAAATATTTCAAGCTACCTCGGCCCCCTGATCCCCTTGCTAGTCGATGAAATTTCCAAGAGTTATAGAGAACAATATTAAAAACATTCTCTGAATGCGAATTTATGGGCCGAGGCTTACTTTCCTAATTATATTTTTTTTAATGTTTCGGGCTCCCTACGACCCCCTGAATCCCTTTGCAAGTCGATGAAATTAGGCACAGTTATTGCTAACAAAATTAAAAATATTCCCCTAAAGCGAATTTATGGGCCGAGGCTTACTTTCCGAGTTATAAGTTTTTTAAATGTTTCGGGCTTTCTACGACCCCCTAAATCCCTGTGTAAGTCCATGAAATTTGGCACAGCTATTGATAACAATATTAAAAACATTTCCTGAAACCGAATTACATATTCTATTGGCTATATAATACTCCAATTTCAACGAATTCAGAAAAATGTTTTCTATATTTTATCATATTTTTATTTTTTTCGCATTTTTTAAAATTGGCAATAAAAAATAACGAAGCAATAAAATGTGTGTGATATTTTAAAATAATTAATCCTTACGTAAAATCATCCCCTGAACAACATTTTTGCGAAACATTTTTCTCTGAAATCATTACTTTTTCCATTATTGAGAGAAACGTGAAAGAAGTTCTATTTTCAAAATGATTTTCCAATAAAAAACCGTTACGCGCATCTCGCTCATTGTCATCAACTTTTTTAATGGCTTTCTCTATACGTTAAGATCTTTCAATCAAGCCCTATTTCAACGGGTTCCGTTAAAAGTCCACATTAAAACCTCCTGATACTCCTACTAAATATATAATCAGTTCCAGAAAAGAGGCTCATACGATTTTTTCAACTTTCTTCAACTTTCATACTAATAAACCGACAAAAAAGTTTCGTTTCGTGTATATATAGCTTAACGCTGAATATCGAGCCTAACCTAATTAGTAATGGTCCTTATAAAGAACTTACTAGAAACCCTTTACCAAGAATGAACACTTAAATAAAAAATGTCCTCAAATCATGTAACCTTATTACTCCACCTGTTAAGAATAGGTTACGTGTATCTAACCCTACTGTACCTAGATTGTATTGTCTACCAAAAATTCATAAGCCAGGGAAGACGGTGCCTCCAATAGTATCGTCTATTGGATCTCCGACTTACCACTTATCAAAATGGTTGACTAAGGAATTTGAAAGTTTGCCTATTGCACAGCCTAGTTTTCAGTTAAAAATTCGAATGATTTCATTGATAAGGTCAAGAATGTTCAATTGCAAGAGGGTGAAATTTTGATTTCCTTTGATGTTTGTTCATTATTTCCGAGTGTACCAATTCCACAGACCTTGGACTATCTTGAGTATTTACTCGAATTAAACAACTATAGAAAAGAAGTAATAGAAATTCGAAAAAAATCCAATTTTCACCCTGGATATATTTATTAGCTTTGAAATTCTTTGCTATTCATATTTGTTTTGTGAAAAGTAATTTTGGGTTTGTAGCATTTCATTACATAGAAATAAGCAAATATACGAATAAGAAGGAAAACACACTTACCAGTGCTATATCTGGACACACATACGGAAATGAACCACTATACACACGAAAACGAACCACTTAGAAGTTGTACAAGTCCTTTCACCTTTTTTGAGGATCTTCAGAGCAGTATACGATTTATTTCATTGATCATTTTCGAATTTTCGAAGAAACAATTAATACATACAACCAACAAATGATTTTATTTTTGACTAAACAAGCAATTTCTGTATCACTCCCTCTTTGAATGTTTCAGAACTCTATTGAATATGTAATTCAATATTTTCCCGCATATAGTTGGAAAAAGTAGTTGTTTTTCAATAGGTTCAACAAGATTTTATGCATTTTAAAGTTTAACATCTTCTGGATAACTGTATGCCCAATGCTTTTATATATAATATGTTCAAATAGAACAAATATAAATAGTGGACTAGGTTTGTGTATTCTAAGAATTTGAGTTCCGTCAAAAACTAATGTCGTAAAATGTCACTGCAAGTGTTGGAGTATTAATATTTTAAATTCAAGTATAAATGATCAATGAAATAAATCGTATACTGTTCTGAAGATCCTTAAAAAGGGTGAAAGAACTTGTACAACTTCTAAGTGGTTCGTTTTCGTGTGTATAGTGGTTCATTTCCGTATGTGTGTCCAGATATAGCACTGGTAAGTGTGTTTTCCGTCTTATTATGAAATGCTACAAACCCTAGATTACTTTTCACAAAACAAATATGAATAGTAAAGAATTTCAAAGCTTATATATATATATATATATATATATATATATATATATATATATATATATATATATATATATATATATATATATATATATATATATATATATATATATATATATATATATATATATATATATATATATATATATATATATATATATATATATATATATATATATATATATATATATATATATATATATATATATATATATATATATATATATATATATATATATATATATATATATATATATATATATATATATATATATATATATATATATATATATATATATATATATATATATATATATATATATATATATATATATATATATATATATATATATATATATATATATATATATATATATATATATATATATATATATATATATATATATATATATATATATATATATATATATATATATATATATATATATATATATATATATATATATATATATATATATATATATATATATATATATATATATATATATATATATATATATATATATATATATATATATATATATATATATATATATAGAAAAGATACCAGTACGATAAGATATATCCCTAATGACTCTCACCACTGCTATCAACATAAAATGGCAAGTTTTAATTTTCTTGTCCATCGTTTACTAAGTTTCCCTCTCAGTAATGAGAGGTTTGAAAAAGAAAAAGTATAAAAGTATTAATTAAAGATATAGCTGTGAGTAATGGTTATCCTAGAGATATAGTTGAAAAACTAATTAGGAAGCGTAAATTTAAGGACACACTTCGTAATTCTACGACTTTTCAAAAGGATATAGAGACTCCAAAATATGTAGCCATCCCGTACGAACCCCGGTTTACTCGTGATTTGAGTAAGGTCTTCAAAAACGTGGGTATAACAGCGATTCATTCGTCGAGTAACAAATTACAACAACTTTCAGACAATCTAAAGGATAAAATTGGTCCAAATGAAAGGTCTGGGATTTACGAAATTAGTTGTAATGATTGTGATCGAAAATATGTTGGACAAACGAGACGATCAATTAACACCAGATTTAAAGAGCATATGGCTCATCTAAATTATGGAAGAACAGATAAGTCTAGTCATGCACAACATGCTTTTGACAAAAATCATAGAGTAGATATTAGCAATTTAAGATTAGTTCGAAATGTGACCAATAATAGACAGTTGGATGCATTTGGGAGCATAGAAATTGTAAAATGTAAAAGTAGTATGAATAGCGACAAGGGACCTATACCGTCTAGCCCGCTTTACGCGTTGCTTAGCAACCGATCATTGAAACGTGATTAGTCACGCGTAAATTTCACGGTGATATCACTCGTGACGTCACCATGAAAATAGTATAAATATGGTAGATTTTGTAGTTTAAAATTCATTTTAATCGTCTCCGGATGATGCCAACTTGGTTGGCGAAACGCGCGTCGAGCGAAGTGTAAGTGTTTTGGTGTTTGTGGAAACTACTCCGAGTGTTATAGTTACATCAAAGGTTCCAGCCCTATCCAGTAAACAATATTGTTTACTTTTTACTTCAGTTTCCCTTTAAGGCGTGTTCTTTAAAAAAAATTAAACTGTAATTTTTTTCACTAAGAATATGTTGATTAGTTTTTCTTTCTGCTATAAAAAGATTCATTTTTGTGATGTATAATCCGATATTTAATGAATGTATAACTTTCAGTAAATTCTATATTTCGGCGAATGCGCCAATGTTAGACACATTTTTTATATCCTGGTTTTTGAAAATCCTGGTGATGACATTGGGACACAGTTGTCAAATTATTGTATTGTCATCGATCCTTAATAAGTGTGCAAATTTTCACACTTTCACACTAAGTGTGCTTGATGTGACGTTTTGAAGTGGGTGAAAATCTAGTTCAAAGATTCCGTTACATGCATACATACATGATACATACATGATACATACATGATACATACATGATACATACATGATACATACATACATACATACATACATACATACATACATACATACATACATACATACATACATACATACATACATACATACATACATACATACATACATACATACATACATACATACATACATACATACATACATACATACATACATACATACATACATACATACATACATACATACATACATACATACATACATACATACATACATACATACATACATACATACATACATACATACATACATACATACATACATACATACATACATACATACATACATACATACATACATACATACATACATACATACATACATACATACATACATACATACATACATACATACATACATACATACATACATACATACATACATACATACATACATACATACATACATACATACATACATACATACATACATACATACATACATACATACATACATACATACATACATACATACATACATACATACATACATACATACATACATACATACATACATACATACATACATACATACATACATACATACATACATACATACATACATACATACATACATACATACATACATACATACATACATACATACATACATACATACATACATACATACATACATACATACATACATACATACATACATACATACATACATACATACATACATACATACATACATACATACATACATACATACATACATACATACATACATACATACATACATACATACATACATACATACATACATACATACATACATACATACATACATACATACATACATACATACATACATACATACATACATACATACATACATACATACATACATACATACATACATACATACATACATACATACATACATACATACATACATACATACATACATACATACATACATACATACATACATACATACATACATACATACATACATACATACATACATACATACATACATACATACATACATACATACATACATACATACATACATACATACATACATACATACATACATACATACATACATACATACATACATACATACATACATACATACATACATACATACATACATACATACATACATACATACATACATACATACATACATACATACATACATACATACATACATACATACATACATACATACATACATACATACATGTATGTATACATACATACACTCCCCGGCACAAAATTCCGTCACCCTAAAATTTTGCCCAATTTTGTGGTTTTATAACTTTTTTATTTTTCATCTGATTTTCATAAATTTTTTACCAGTCTGTAGATCAGTTCATTGTGTGTCTTTTTAATTATTGTAATAAGTCATATTTTTCGTCCAGGCAATATTATGCAGGGGTAAATCAAAGTGTTGTTTTTTGTCATAAACTCAAAACACCCTGTGGAAAAATTGAGGCGAATAATTTTATTTACAAACTGTTTGCTGCCATTTTAGACGTATTGTAAACATTTTGTTTTTTGATTCATCCCATTATCTCATTTCTTCTGCGAGCAGCAAAATTTTAAATGAAACGCTGATTTCAAGCTTATTTTTATTAACAAAAACATCCACTAGGTATATCACAAAATTAATTAACAAAGACAAATTTTAATAACGTGTATGTCCTCCTCTCGCAGCAATGACAGCTTGCATTCTTCGTGGCATCGAATTAATAAGATTACTTATTCTGTCTTGAGGAATAGCCTGATATTCTTCTGTCAGCGCCAGCCGTAAGTCTTGCAAGGTTAGTGGTTGCACAGGACGGCGACGGAGTGCTCTTTTAAGAACATCCCAAAGATGTTCGATTGGGTTGAGATCCGGGCTACATGCGGGCCAGTCCAATCTTGGAAGTCCAACCTCATCCAGATATTCGCTTACTACCCGTGCAACGTGAGGTCTAGCATTATCATGCATTAATGTAAATTGGTTCCCAATGAAAGGAGCAAATGGAACAACAATTTCTGGGAGGATTTCCTCAATGTAACGGTGGGCGGTTAGTGCTCCATTTTCAACAAATACAAGGTCAGTACGTGCATCGGTAGAAATACCCGCCCAAACCATGACTGAACCACCGTAATATTGCAGTCGCTCAGATATGGTGCAGTCTGCATATCTTTCATTTCTACGTCTGTATACCCGTTCACGACCATCCGGCGACCTTAAACAAACCCTGGATTCATCTGTGAATAGTACGTTTCCCCACTGTTCTACAGTCCAGTCAGCATGCGCTCTTGCAAATCTCAGTCGGTGTTGTCGATGCCGAGGAAGCAATTTTGGACATACTGCTGGCCTTCGTGAATGCAATCCTGCTTCTAACAATCTTCTACGTATCGTTCTTTCACTTACACTTACTCGACGTACCATTTGCAAGTCATTTTTTAGATACACAGCAGTAGCTCTTCGATCTCTTAAAGAACTCATAATGACAAAGTGATCATCAGCTTGAGTGGTCATTCTCCTTCTGCCAGAGCCTTGCCGCCTAATAAAGTTTCCCGTCTGTAGATACCTATTCCAAACATCACAAACTGTAGACCGCGCAATTCCCAGAGTACGGGAGACATAACTCTTATTGCGGCCATCCTCTATTAAGGCAACAATTCTACCTACGTCTGCTGTAGTTACCATGATGACAACACACTAAATTAACTGTACTGTCAAATATTCTGTCACAATAACCGCGTATTTAGCCAACGTCGATGTTTCATTTAAAATTTTGCTGCTCGCAGAAGAAATGAGATAATGGGATGAATCAAAAAACAAAATGTTTACAATACGTCTAAGATGGCAGCATTTTGTGCCGGGGAGTGTACATACATACATACATACATACATACATACATACATACATACATACATACATACATACATACATACATACATACATACATACATACATACATACATACATACATACATACATACATACATACATACATACATACATACATACATACATACATACATACATACATACATACATACATACATACATACATACATACATACATACATACATACATACATACATACATACATACATACATACATACATACATACATACATACATACATACATACATACATACATACATACATACATACATACATACATACATACATACATACGTGCATGCATCCATACATACCTACATATACGCCGCTATACCAATACGCCCGAGACAGATATGGTAGAGGCTGCGGAGAAGGATAGATAAAAGAAATGTATTGATGTATTAATAAAGTGAGTACCTATTTGTACTTACCGAATATAAAAATTATGCAAATATAGTGAAAAAGTTTTTATTTGGATCGAATTTTCTCGCGTATATCAAAATATGTGGTTTCATAACCTCTGAAAATGTGTTGAAACTTTGTTTTTGGCAGTATCGCAATTTAACAAATTTCTTAATAAATAATTATTATCATAACCAAATAATTGACTGTTTCTTGAAATTGATTTTTGTCAATTTTCCGAGTTCTTTTATAACAATTCGCAATGGTAACGTACTGTGCTTTGCAGCATTGGGATAAAGTCGAGAAGGAAGCCAAAGAACTATAAATTTCCTTCCGCTAAAACAAGGAAGTAAACGTGAATATGTGCCACAAAAATTACAAAAATTTCGTCGGCCGGTCGTTTGTACCTGTCGACAAAAAGTAATATTCGCTCCGCTAAAAACTAATATTAAAATTTAAATGTTTATTTACCTGTTTTACTGCCCCTCACTTCTTTTGGATTAAATCCGGCATCCATGATACATTCGTGGACCGTTTCCAAAATTATCCTTTGCCGAGGATCCATGTAATCCGCCTGCTTTGGGTGGATGCCGAAAAAGGCGGCGTCAAATTTTTCTATATTATTTATTTTAGCCAACTTATCAGGGGTATTCATTGCACCTAAACATAGAAATTCATTTTCATAATTCAATTCTATGTCCCTTCGAAGATTTTGAAATATCCATGTATTTTGATGAATATCAATAAATAAATAAATAATCATTTATTTCATAAGACATAAAATGTAAGTATGGAACATAGTCATATATTTATATCATAATGTATGTAATATAAAATATTTTAAAAATATATACAAACATCTATAGATAATATATCACAACCATTTAAACAATAATGAGTAATAAATAATCAAGTAGCAGGTAGTATATGCACTATCGGGACCTCCGTATCGTAGAGGACGGGAAAATAAAAAATATGACGTCACACGATCGGGCTGTATTTTACAACAAGTATCTATGATGTACCATACCCCAGGATTCTAAAAATCATTACCTACGTATTTCTCGATATGGTAGGATAGAGATACACAGAATGTATAAGTTAGATAGAGAAGTAAGATTGGACATGAATTCCATGAATCCCGCATACAACAGAGTAGTTAGTTAAGGCGTCGTCCGCTGATTGTAGTGCTCGTTGAATATTCTTGTAAAACGTTGTACGTTTTTCGCAGTTTTTCACAGTTAGTGTTAATGGTGTATTCACAAGAATGCACCATTAACACAAAACTGTAGAGATATAAAGCACTACATTGATTATATATACTATTCAGTCAACGGCATTATACTGACTGTGCGCCATGCTGCGGCAACTCATATTGCCGAAGTGGTTACATTAATTCGCAGCGGCCAAACCAGTGATGGCGCCACTAGGTATAGCAATGCCGACATTATCGGCTTTAATTTAGAATTTTGTGACTCATCGTTTTGTTGTTTTGTCCATAGTTTAGTTTTGTTATGCCCATATAGCGTCGTCGTTTAGCGCTTTTTTCTTGCTGGCGGTCTCATTTATTTAAGTGTGTTCCTGTGTTCATTTATTCCCTACTACCTTGCTATAGTGCTTTCGTTTGATATGCAAACTAATGGAATGCGGTGCTCAGTGGCGCGCCTAAATTATCCTAATATAGGAAATAAAATAAAAAACAATAATGTTCTCGGTTTAATTTATAATATATCAAAAAGTCAATGTGGTTTTGTAAATGACGATCTTTTAACCTTCAAATCCAGGAAAACAGGCGATTACCATGAAGAAATGAAGTCCACCGTTTTCGAGGATTGCTTCAAGAGAATTCTGGACAAATTACAACCTGGATCTTTTATAGTGATGGATAATGCTTCTTATCATTCTCGTAGAACAGAACAGCTACCCACAATTGCATGACGGAAAGGGCAAATTAAAGACTGGCTGGAAGAAAGAAACATTGAACACGATGATTCACTACTTAAAGCTGAATTGTTGACACTGGCAAGGCAACATGTTTCGGCTGTCAAGAAGTATGTAGTAGATGAACTGATGAAAGCCAGAGGAATGGAGGTAATTCGATTGCCTTCATATCACTGCGAACTGAACCCAATTGAGCTTATTTAGACGCAAATAAAAGGGAAACTTGCTAGAGAAAATACAATATGTAAGTTAGCTGATGTGAAAAAACTTCTCAGTAGTGCAATCAAAGAAGTAAATGCGGCCAACTGAATAAAATGTGTAGACCATGTGAAGAAGGTAGAATCAAGAATGTGCGATCTCGATGTTATGATGGATACTCCGGATACTCCCGTTAAACCAGTCATAATAAATGTAAATGAAGACAGTAGTGAAAGTGACTTATTTTCATATATTGAATAGTTAAATGAATTTGTGAATTTGTGAGTCTGAATTTCTGATGTGAGTTTTTGTGAAGAGTGCTACTAATAAGTGACAGTGAAAAGTACCAATGTTGTGTAACTATATGTGCAAATAATAACATTTTGCAAATTGGTGAGTTAATTTGTTATAAATTTTACTAACAGTCTTACCTACACTAATAATAAGTAACCTAACCACGTTCTATCCTGGAAAAGGGCGCTCTTACATCCCAGTGGTCCTAGCTGGGCAATAGCAATTTAATTTCTTTCTTTTATTTTAAATTGTTATTGGCTAAATTGAGCACTAAGTTGTACACGCAGCATGCAAAATTTCGGTTTCAATATATTTTAAATATATTCCAAACGAAATAATTTTTTGGCTTTAAGTTTTACACATATATGACATAATAATACATCTTCTGACGTCACTTCCCCTTGGTTGCGCATGATGATACGCCACTGAGCAGTAAAGCCAGTAAATCGCCGGCTTGGTCATGCAGGTGTTTTCTAAGTGAGCGAGAAGGGAAATGGGATTTATATGACTTGAAGAGGGATAGCGACCGCTAGGTAAGTCGCAGATTGGAAACCCTAGTTCTATTCATAAGAAATTATGGTAGTATACAATTTTACACTAAATATCCTTTTGTATTGCATAGTGATGTGATTTACCTCTTCTGTAGTAATTGGTACGGATTTTCTTTGTAAAATTTCGCACAATTTTTTGCTCTAGTTTGTATATCAAACAAAAACACTTTAGTGAAGTGTTAAAATTCATTTAGTATTAAATATCTGTAGTTTTCTACTTTTAACACAATGGGTGTGAGATTGTGTTGTGTTCCTACACTTACCCGGGTGTATTAATGAAGGTAAAATCAAGGTACCTTATATTTAAATGTTATTCCTATGTATATTATAATGATATAGGTAAGGATAGTTTACATTTCCCACATATCCCGTAGAGGAAGAAATGATGATATGAAAAAGGAGCGATTGCAAATATGACCAGCTAGATTCTCAGACATATAATTTATTCCTGAAGGAAGAAAAACCTTACGACGATTGTACGAATGTTCTATATTTTGTTATTTGAAAATCTATATTTAATTATTTTAAATTTTAAATAAAATATTTTGGATAATTGCATTACAGTTTTACGTTAAATAAGTTTTTTAGAACAATAATAATTATGGTATACTGGATATACCTGCTTGATCAAGATGTGTACTATTTTAAATAAGAATCTTGACCTATATTTAAATATATTTTATACAATTTATATCGAAAATAGGAAATACCATTTAAAAGTAATAATTGTTGTAATATATAAAGTATTATTTATACATCTTCATACCATAGCATACATTTTTGTTATCGTATGAAAATGTTTAAGTTACTTCGACAAAACTTACTTCAATTTATATATTGCAATAATTATGACTATTAAATCGTATTTTAATCCTATTTTAGATACAAGTTTTATCAAATATATTTAAATATGGGGCAAAATTCTTATTTCAAATAGTACAATTGATCAAGAAAAACATTGATCAAGAATGTATAACCAGTAGCAGCACCCTAAATTCATAAATCATTTTAAACGAACCGCCAAACGTCGATAGTTGAGCGGCCAGACATGGTAAGGCGCTAGTATCGCTGTACCAGTTGGATATTAGGGAGAAGGACATCTATCCGTATAGTAATATATATCTATGCTGTGCGCCCAGGCGAGAAATTTGCAGTAGCTTTTGTCGCGCATCGGTATTTATCGGTTTTCAAGGTCATCTGACATTTGGATTACTGGGGATTTTTTGTAACATTCTTTACACATAACAAACTTCCTATCCTCATAAAATCAGCTTTAGGGTAATTAGTTCCAATTACCGGCTATTTCTGTCCTATTTTGCTTGGCCAACTAATATTACTCTATATAATATTACGAAAAGTGACATTTTATGCAACTTGTTTTTTGAAGTTCATAGTGGGTTACTTAGATAATTATGAAACTGACAAGCTTATGAAAGTGACAAGCTGTCACACCGTTACAACCTACAGGATATAAAATTCAGAGTTCTCATAAAATATAAAATTAGAAAAAATCTTGTTTGAAACACGTTGCAAAACACTATTTTGTGTAACTCGCATCCTTTTGCGGTACTCGCTAGGGCTCCTTTGTCAGAAATCTGCTCGTTTTTCCCAATTGGTTATATAAATAGCTATTATATAAAATATTATTAAAACTCTGTATTAAAAGTACTGATGGGTGGGAGTGGCGCTAAGGGAAGGAAGGCGCTAAAAGTCCCTCTTTTTCAATTTTTTATTAATAACTCGAAAGCTACTGCCCCTAGCGTTCACATACTAAATTAACATAATAAATTAAATACACCTACTAAATTAAAATTAACATAAACAAATTTAATTAAATTAACATAATAAACAGCAACTTTTTAATAACTTTTCCATTTCCCTCCTCCATATCTTCTTAAATATTGATCCTAGCGAAAAGTTGATTTAACCTTTTTTGTAGAGAAATTTATATAGATTAATTCAGTATATGAACGTTGTTTCGCTAGAGGCAGTAGTTATTAACAAAAAAACTGGAGAAAGGGACCTTTAGAGATCCGACCCCCTTACCTCCACTCCCACCCATCAGTACTTTTATTATGTTGTTAAGGACACCTTCCCCTATAGATGTGCCACAATTGTCCTCTACATGAATTTTTTCCCTATTTCCCCTGTTCTGGTCTTCGCTGCCTGGGCTATAAATAAACAAAACTTTTAAATATTAAGTCGTATGCAATTTTTTAAGGGAAAACCCTAAATAAGTAATTTTTTTTATTAATAGAGATTTTCAAGGTTAGTTGAGGTCATATCAACGTGACATATCAACACCCGTCTATAGGTGTAGAATGTAGGGTGTGATTTTCGTGTCTTCTCTCACGCGTCGCCTATTATTCTAGAACGACGTTTCGGCAAAGTCGCATCTGCCATCTTCAGGTTCTTCTCCATAGCGGCTTGTTGCTGCTTCTAGTTCTCTTTGAGTTCACTTCGAGCAACCAGAACCAGCAACACGGCGTTATGGAGAAAAAGCTGAAGACGGCAGATGTGACTCTGCCGAAACGTCGTTCTAGAAGAATAGAAGACACGTGGGAGAAGACCCGGAACTCATCAAGTATATGGTATATATATATATATATATATATATATATATATATATATATATATATATATATATATATATATATATATATATATATATATATATATATATATATATATATATATATATATATATATATATATATATATATATATATATATATATATATATATATATATATATATATATATATATATATATATATGTATATATATATATATATATATATATATATACATATATATATATATATATATATATATATATATATATATATATATATATATATTTATATATAGGTATATATCTCTCATCCTCGACTTATATAGAATGTAGTATAATATTGCCTAGATTGAGAAAGAGTGAAATTTAAGAAATTTTTGTCGGCCATTTTGAAGAAATGGCGGTAGCGAGCGTAATGCGGGTCGCAGTGGGTGGCTTATCGGGTCATATCCCTTAAAATTATTTTTTTTACACTATGCCGAGCTTCATGCTTGTACTCATATCACAATATGATGGAGTTTTTCCTTGATATTTTGCCCGAGGGAAATAGACTAGCTTAACAATTTTATTGCCATTTCCCCAGCAACAATTGAGTCTTGATTGAACATTTCCAAAATAATACATTTTTCGAATTTCTTAATTGCTATAAGGCAAAACAAGAAGTATTGAGTTTACTTATCAAAAAATTAATGTTATTTCGCAGGCTAGATTGCAATCTACGTAACTACCTAAAAATTTTACGAAATTCTTTGATTTATAGTTTGTCCCTCAATTCTGTCTAGTAGACTTTTTTTTTGGAGAAAATAAAATAAATTTTTTTAGACTATTAAGACCATTATCAAGACAAGACCATTATCAGAAAAGTAATCCTGAATATTTAATATAGACTTCATTGCACTAAAGCTGAGTTCGAAGTATTTTGATGATACCGAAGCTGACGTATTATCTGCAAATATGGACATGAATGAGTTATAAATAAGTTTATTATTGACATTATCGTTTATAAATATCAAGAATAATAATGGCCCTAAGCCCAAGCCTTGGGGACAACAGTACTGCTATTAGTAGAGGTTGATTTATATACATTATAATTGTATTTTAGGGGAACCTCTTGAGACCTACTTTTTAAGAAAGATCTTATCCATTCTAACGCATATTTAAAAAGTTTATCCCATAGTAATTCATGATTAACCGTGTCAAAGGCACGGCTATCTACTTTCGAAATTATTTAGGGCAAAAATATATAGAGCTAATACAACATCTTGAGTGCTTAATCCTTGACGAAACTCGAACTGACTACTTGACATCAGTTTTTCAACAATTAAAAACATACAAACTGATAGCGAAACTGCACCTCTGTATTTAGTAATCGGATCCTTATCACTTTTTTATGGATTGGTACCACTATGGACCTTTTCAAAATGTTAGCGAATAATATTAACATTTTGTTTTATACTTATTACACTAACTTCTACTTACCTACTGGATACCTTCTGGGGTCCACTGTTACAAGATCTATCCCTTTCAGTAACGCTTCCTTAAATTCATCTATATTATCACATTCAGGATAACGTCCAGCTATTCCTGATATTACAATATTGTCGCTTGGATCCATATTTGTTTCTTCGTCTTCGTCCTTATCAGCCAAAGAAAATCCAGCCTGAGAGCGACCTGGCACCTATAAATAATATAGTTTATACTGTACTTCTCTATCGAATCGACTAATAATTGACTGCGTATAAATAAGAACTAGCGAAAAATTATGAAATGTGAAACATTCTGTAGGATACTCTTCACAGGTTCGAGTATTTAATGTAAAAAAAAACAAAGTATGCAGCCAGGAGTTGTCAACCTCAAATGGATTACGAATTAGGATTATGTTGGGATAAGGATTACTTGCTGTACTTTATGATAAGGATACGCTATTAACGTCAGTTTGGATAACGTTAGGATTTGCGAATGTATTTTTGATACGTAGTAGAAAAAAGTTATTTAGTAGAAAGTTATTGCAAAATATGAAGCAAAATAAATGTTCACATCTTGTAACCGCTATCTTAAGTATTTGTTATGATAAATTAACTCCTGTATAAAAAGTCTATATGACATTTTTTGTCACTTAAAATGTAGGTTTTTTCATAATAAAAATTTTGGATTTTTTTCTGTTTATGTAGGATAAAATTTAACGGAGATAAACTATTAGATGTTTGCATTATCGTGCAGAGAACACCCCTGTCCCGCCCATTAACTCTTTGCCTTTTTAATATGAAGGGTTTAGGCATATTGATAATATTGTATAAAATAAGATTTTGTAGTTCTTGAAACTATCTGTGAAATGGTTGTTGAATGGACGTTGTAGTTTCAAAATTAAGGAAGTTATGGTAAAATAACAATGGCAGATCACCAAAAAAATTTTCATATATGATCATATGTAAGTGTATCATATATATATATATATATATATATATATATATATATATATATATATATATATATATATATATATATATATATATATATATATATATATATATATATATATATATATATATATATATATATATATATATATATATATATATATATATATATATATATATATATATATATATATATATATATATATATATATATATATATATATATATATATATATATATATATATATATATATATATATATATATATATATATATATATATATATATATATATATATATATATATATATATATATATATATATATATATATATATATATATATATATATATATATTATATGCATATATATATAGAGAGAGAGAGAACGAGAATATACAACCTAAATCGGCAATCAAATATAAAAAATACAACAAATTAAATTAAATTTAATTCAGTAGACTCATACAAATGAAAGAGTATAGCATAAGCGCAAACAAACACTTGCCTACAACCAACAAACAGAGTATAGCTAAATGTCAACCAGCTATGCGCATGATTGGTCAAAACATATTATCGTTAGAGGTAAATAATTAATAGCCACAATCTGTTTTAAGTGAAATTATAATAGACGAGTCATACTAATAATTATAAAATATCAATAACTAATAAACTGTCTAAATTAAAGGATTAATGTAAAAGCATAAGTGTAAACAAGAAAAATTGCAATTAATATACCAACAATAACACGAAACAAACTTATTACCACAGTGACAACTACACAGATTGAAAACTACAGCCCAGCAGCAAATTTGAGGGTAGATAAATCCCAAGGCACAGAAGAGATACCAGCGAAGGTAGTCAGCATTCCAGAGGCAGTGCAGCGATATCCCGCTAGATGACACCACTACCAGAGCCCAGCAGCAGGTCACTACTTCGCGTAAGTGTAATCGGAAGTGACAAGTTTGGTGGAAGTACATAAAAAAGGGTTACCACATTTTACAACAAGGTAATAAACAGTATAAATTTACTAACTTTAAGGAATATTGTTTCAGAGAACTTGGTCCCATGTAATTAGATTTGAGTTAAGTAGGTTTTCGCAGGATAGTAATAGGTTTTAAAATTTCGTTTCACACTAACAATATCTTATAATAAACATAATCATATGCAATCAATGTTTCTTCTTTCTTGTTTTGCAATTTCAGAGAAATAAATTCAAAATACTAAACAATATAACTAATACAACTTCGAGCTTCAGATAAATTTAACATATTAATACAAAAATTGCATACCGTTTAAATTCAATGATGATGAGTCGTTAACTTTCATTATCAATAAATCATTTAAAGAAATTTTATTAAAAAGAAAAAACCTAATAAACCTAATTGGACCCCTTCTAAGACGAGGGAGTGCTCATGACTCTAAAGTGATCCTTCAATTAAATAAATAAATTTATGTTCATAGAACTGGCGTCCATAAAAAAATAAGAAGGATTCTACAGGGATTCAACAGTAAGAGTAAGTATCCAATACGCAATTTCAAATATTGATGGAAATGAATCCAGTTTTGCCATTTTGTGGTTTTTGGGGTCGCTGAACACGAATAACATGACAGCAATGGTCTCCGAGGTACCTGGTGGCCAGGGTGGACAGTATGAACGTTATCTCCTAGAGTTTTATGGGAATTCGTAACATAAAGTCGAAACTCGTTACTTGCTCGGGGGTATTTGGGGTCGCTAAACACGAATATCACAACGACAACGGTCTCCGAGGTACCTGGTGCCCAGGGTGGACAGTATGAACATCATCTCCTAGAGTTTTATGGGAATTCGTAACATAAAAGTCGAAACTCATTACTTTCTCTGGGGTTTTTGGGGTCGCTGAACACGAATACCACAACGGAAACGGTCTCCGAGGTATCTGCTAGGTGTGGACAATATGAAAATCGTCTCCTGGAATTATCTTGAGTATTACATATTTTTTCCCAGAATTTAAATATATTATTCTTAATTATTTATTTAAATAATATTATTTAAATAATTATTTCTGAAAACCACCTATATTCGTAATTATGTTTTTAAATTTTATTGTTTGAAAAAATATCGAAAACTTGTACTAAGAATATTAAGAATAAGTATTAAGAATAATTTTTATTTTTAGTTATTGAAGATTGCATCTCCGTTTTCTTCCTCTATGCATTCAGATTCAGCCGATAATTGGCCCTTTTTCTAAATACTTTTCTACATTAGAAAAGTTGCAGCCTGCACAATTTTCCCACGCAAAAAATAAATATTTTCTGCAACCACATGAACCTCATGAACTACCTCTATCTTTTTTGCAAGTGCAGCAAATTAATTTCATAATAATGAGTGGACCAGGAGGCTGTCATCTTCAATTAAATTAAAACCCCCGATTAAGTAATGAGTTTTGACTTTATGTTACGAGTTACCAAAAAACTCTAGAATATGACGGTTATACTGTCCAGTGTCCATCCTGGGCACCAGGTACCTTTCCTACAAATAATTTATCAATATATATATATATATATATATATATATATATATATATATATATATATATATATATATATATATATATATATATATATATATTAGAGGAAAAATCATTAGTGGACCATATAGTCAACTGGAAAAAAGAGTAAGTAATTGTAGTATGAAGATGCGATGTATAGAAGATATCTGATATAGGGTAACAAATGAATATTAGGCGTTGCGTCATCATTAACGGAACTAATCACCGACAGTGCAATCGGCTACTGTCTGCATTGCAGTCGCAGCAGCGTTGCAATACTTTGTGCTTTGACCGAAAAATAGTACGTGCCATATTTACTCAAAGTAACTAAAGCTATACTAATATATAAAAATGAAACTTGAAAGAAGTCAGTAACTATAGATCAATTTCTATATTACCAATTTTATCTAAAATATTTGAAATTATAATAAAAAACCGAATCATTAACCTACTTTGAAATAAACAATTCATGCACGTCAGAACAATTTGCATATATGAAAAACAGATACAGAACACAACAAAGTTAATAATTAGTATCCTTGAATAGCAAATTTAACTTTAATTGATTTATGTAAGTCCTTCGACTATGTCAATCATGATTTTCTAATAATAAAATTGAAATTTTATGGATTACGGGGTTTAAGACTTGAATTAATAAAATCCTACTTATCAAATACGACACAATATGTAAAACTACCCACAGGCGAATGTTCTACCAACCACTAGAAAAATTACCACTGGTGTACCACGAGGTTCAGACCCATATTTTTCTAAGTTTATCGATTTACCGCTAAATATTAGTCAGATGAAACTATATTATTCGCTGACGACCCAACTTTAATAGACACAGGTACTGTGTCTATTAAAGTTGAACTTTTCTTACAGCAAGTTAAAATCGTCACTATAAAGGCGCTTTCATTCAACAAGTTGTTATGTTTTGATAGAATACTAATAACTAATCAATTTTAACACAAAACTCATCAAAATAATACACTAATTTAACGCTGTTAAAAATGCGGTAGAAGGTATGCAGATATCGAGATAATGAGGGTTTTTTGCTCGGGTTTTTATGTCTCATATTTCCATGTTACAAACTATACAAGAGATGAAGTTTAAAAAAATAATGCAAATAATGACACTGTTAAAATCCTTGGTATATACATCGATCTAAAACTCAACTGGCAAATAAACCATTAGCAAAAAGGCTAAACAAATGCTTAACCAGACAAGCTTTTTGGTAACCAGACAATGATCAGAGTGGGAGAAGTAATATAAAAGGTAATATAAAAGGTATAGCTTACCGTGGAGCACTTAAATATTACAGAAAACACGTCCAAAATCGATTTTTCCTGATACCTGTCTTAGGGAAAGCGTACTCTTATGCGCTCCTACCCTATAGGTACTGAATTTTTTTAGGTGAAGGAAAATTAGCAAGGAATAAAAATATTTGCGTGGAACTCAATTAGAAGCTATTGATTTAATTGAATAAACAATTCTGCCGTCATGTCGAAGAACGCAGTAAAGTCAATTTTTGTCGATTTTGGGATTTCTGTTGAATCTACAGATTGCATCACATTCTATAGGTAATTTTTCACATTCCCGGTATATCTACTGTTTATCAAAAAAAATATTTTTTTGTCCAACAAAAGAGAAAAAATATGTAGTATCTCCATGAGTCAGTGAAACATCATCAAATACTTCAAATCAAATGGTAAATGTAATATCTATTAGAACTATTAGTGTGCTTCTCATAAAACGTTATTGTTTTCTAATCTAAAATGCAGTATCCCCATATCCATAAGAAAAAAAGCAGTAAAATATAATCCCCACGAAATTCTGCCATGAGAAATCTAAGAACTGTGCCGAGTTCGATCTTCATGGGCACAAAATAGAAAATATGTAACCAGAATGTAGCGTTTGCAACATTCACTGTACATATAATGAAAGTGGAAAATTCAAAAAAAATGTACATATTGAATTCAAAAGCCAATCTAGCCAACGATGAGGTTTATATCCACGCCGACTTACAAAAAGTGATCACGACTAGATCAATATAAAATAGCCATTTTTACCCCTACAATTATCGTGTTCAATGAATATTTTATTCCCGTGGGAAAAAATAGAAGAACTTCTGTGGCAGTTCTTTGCCATGAAGGCATAGCGGGCTTTCTTCTCATTCTTTAAGAAAATAGGGCTGCTAAAAAAACTGTGTAGGGGAATAATCGCTCTGCCCAAAATACAAATTGGGCATTTTTTAGCTTCCTTGTATTTGTAGTCAATTCCTCCGAAATCGCGGCAGAAGAAACAACAATGAAATATTTTGAACCTTGATATTCATATGTGTGCCGACAGTTTCCACCATCAGGTGGAACTTTCTATGACACACCAAGGTAGTATATGTCATTTCAGAGATTTCAAAGATGCTGAATAAGACCAAATAATTTTTACCATTGGATAGACAATATATCACAACTAAAAATAAAGAAAACCGAACCACGTCCCTATATTTCTGAAATGACGTCAGTCGTTTGGAAAACGTGGAAAATACTCTTTAACTTACACTAGGAACTACGATATGGCTAATCCCATAGATATTTTTTTAAAAGTTAGAGCTGGAAAAGAAAGGATCCTTCTACCGTCATATAGGAATCGAGCTAGGGGCATAAATAGATCAAAAAAGAAGCCATAATCAAGGAACAATGTCCTTAGTTGAGGGAATATTTTTAGATTTAGATTTAGATTGGCGGGGGCGGGAGCCCTTATGACGTATAGGCCTCACTATGGGCCCGTCACGTCCCGCCTCTCGAGAGCTATATTAGTCCAGTTGACTTAATGAAGCCAACTAGACGGCTAGGACATAGCTCTCTAAGGTCCCTGGGTATCAGCATCGGTTGTCCCAGGTGTCGCATGCAGGAAAGCGGGGGCAATTCATCAGAACATGCCCCGCTGTTTCCTCATCTTCCAAGCATCCCCTACACTCAGGGTCTTCCACAAGACCCATTATGTAAAGGTGTCGTCTTAAGTGACAGTGACCGGTCAGTAAGCCAGTCACTGTTCTTAAATTACATCTGCTTAGTCCCAGCAGGTGTCTAGTCCTCCCAGCGTCGAGACCAGATTAGTTGAGGGAAGAAACCAAACCATTTTGGATTTCGTTGGAGGAAAATCCTCTACCCATCTACCTACTGATCTCAACGAATTGTTTGAGGAGGCTTAACTTTTGTGTATTATTTATTATATCAATATACAGGTTTCATAATTTTTTTCCATAACGAATTTCTTTACGAAGACACTATATTTTGCAATTACATCAATAATAGTAAAAAAAATATTCATTTCGCCACAAAACACGCTTTATATATTGAAGTCGTTTTTCTAAAACTACGAACGCTCAGGTTACTGCATTTTTCATTATGACGGCGGAAATGCACATAGAAAATGGCGGTTTACATTTTTTTATGACACAGGACTTATTGTTAAAAAACATCAAACATTGATAATTTTCTAAATTTGTGTTTTTTTATTTTTAGGTACATTCTGAGATCTTTAAAGGTAGATGAGTCATTGACATGTGTTTTGATTTTCAATGAAACCATGAAGATGTGCGCTTTCATACTATTTATATTGTTGCATATATTGTAAACTAAATATCGATTTCGACAATAATTATAAAATAAGCATTTTCAGCAAGCGAAAAACTTTTTTATTTTTGAAAGTTACATACAGTAGATACATGTTGAGGAAAAATTGAAGCCAAAACAGGACCCAAAGTTTTTAAAACAACAATTTTTGACGTAATTATAATAGCATTTGTTGATTTAAAACAATTATTAATATAACAAATTAGTAGTACAGTAAATAAAAAAATTGCAGTATGACAATACCAGACGCGGCAACGTTATATTATAGCATATTTACAGCCTTATTTATATATTTATAGCCTCACTTTCTGGGGCAATTAATTTGACTTTAATAGGATATTTAAAATAGAGACGGGACTTGTTCGAGTTTTGGCTCAAACACGACAAGTAACCCCTCAGGAATAATATTATACAACTACATACAAAGCAAACAATATGTGAAAATAGAAGCGCCCGATTGGCCTACTAGGCCTAACTCTAACAACATCTTAGACATCATGGTTACAAGCCTCATAAACAAACTAATTCACTTCCATAAAACCACAGAGATAGCCGGCGACCACGTAGCCGTTCAGGCAATCGTGGACTTGAACTATCACCCAATAAAATCTCACAGAATACCTAAAGAAACAGTCTACAATTATTGGGATCTGTTCAAACAACAAATAAACCAAAATATTACGGCAAGTCTACGATGCGAGAGCGCTGAGAACATCTAGCAGGCAGCACAGTACATAACTGAAACGATACAAACAGCCCTAACCTCCAGCCAGACAGTATCGGGAAATAACCTCATATCCTCCATATCCAACTCTCCCGCGCTATTTTTTACAAATAATAAAGGAACGTAGTCAAACGAGAAAGTCTTATTACAGAACCAGGACCCTAAGTATACACAAACTATCAATAGACTAACCAGAAAAATAAAACTAGAAATTAATCTTTTTAGAGGCCAAAATTAAGCGAAACCATAACATCCCACCCCGAAGATCCCTATTATCTACCTAGATGCCTCATGAAGCCCCAAATATGACCTTGCCACAGCCCCTGGTGGTGTCCAGACAGATACGGAGAAAGTCGAATGCTTTTCAATGCATTTCGCACAAAAATTCAACCCAAACAATATAGAATCAACAAATAGTATAAACACGTTGCGATTTATAGATCAATAGACAGAATACAATGAAGACCCATTAATTGCACCGTGTACTTCACACCGAAAGAGGTGCACCAGGTGATCAAAGCAACCGAAAAACTATAAGCACCCGGGCTTCATAAAATACCCAATTACTCTCTCCAAAATCACCCTACCTTGCTGATGTTCCTGACAAACCTATATAATTCCTGTCTATCTCTTACATATTATCCCCCATTCTGGAAATCCACTAAGGTCATTCCTATCCATAAGCCACACAAATCCTTTACAAATCCAACTTGCTATCGCCCTATAAATCTATTACCCTCAATTAGCAAGATACTAGATTCACTTAGCCACTCCCGAGTAAAGGATTTCGCCCAGACAAATAATATGATGAGCGAATTCCAATACGGATTCCAGCCCCGACACTCCACTGGCCAACAGCTATTTCGCATCTGTGAGGCCATCACTACCAATCTTAATCGAGGTCGTTATACAGGGGTTGTCTCCTTAGTCCTCGAGCTTGTGACAAAGTCTGGCATCCTGGACTGCTATATAAACTCCACGTCGCGAATGACCCGATTCGTATAATCAAGATTATACAATCTTACATTTCTGATCGACAGTTTGTAGTAACAGTCAATACGGAGAGCTCACACTTACTCTCTGGTGTCCCGCAAGGATCATCCCTAGGCCCAATCCTATTCAACTTATCATACACATGATATCCCTAGACCCCACAGACAACAGGACAACTGTTGCACTATACGCAGACGACACGGCGACAATTTCAGCGATTTCAGTGAATGTACCATTACTAAACAGACTAATGCAACAGCAGACAAGAGTAATAGTAGAATACTACACAAACTGGGGACTGTTTATCAATGAGGCAAAAACAAGGAGGCACCCAATATAACCATAAAATTAAATGACGTAAATATTAGAACTATACCAACATTAAAGCACCTAGGAGTGCATCTAGATAGAAGACTCACTTTCAAACGGCACATATAAAAAATAACTAACAAAACAAAGGGTAGAATATGCCAACTATGCCCAGTAATTAAAAACGCGAACAAACAAGTAGGAACCACAATATATAAAGCATACATCAGTACCATAATAACATATGCTTGTCCTATATGGTATCCTTTTATTAGTCAAACCAAGAAGAGCACCCTGCAAGTACTGGAGAATAAAAGCCTCAGAATAGCTTTATATGGTCACACACATACAAACCTAACAATACAAACCACAGTAGCTCATCAAGCAACAGGCACTCCATATCTAGTAGGCTTGATAGAAAATAAAATTAACTAAGTGAAATAATTTGAAAAACAATAAAATAATAAAAAAACAAACAAAAACAAAAAAACAGGAAAAATCAATAAACAAGCAACCAAAAATCAAACAACCAATAGCTAACAAACTAATTAACAAGCAACTAATCGCATATCCTCCACCCAATGCCGTACTTACGTCACACATCGCAAGGCGAAATCTTACCCAGAACATCGGAAGCACGATCTAGAGCACGACGGCCTAATGTTGAAAAACTGGCGAAAATATCCATAGAGAATAGAAGCCATGCTTAAAGCAAATCCACACATTGCCAGTTTTAGCTTTGGTACCCTTAATAGATCAATTGAAGAAAAATAAATATGACTTTCGGGTATTTTCGTTCATCAGTGAATAATGTATGCAAAAGAGAATTAATTAGTTGCTTCCCAGAAATGCTCGTTATGGCAGTAGCGTGTAATAGCGGTTTTATAGCAATAGCGGCTTTTAGCAGTAGCGGATGATAGCGGTATTAACAGTGCGATATGCAACGGTTATCAGAATTTGATGGGAGCTATTAATGTTATACAAATTAGTGAAATATTTCAATGTCCAAATGTAAAAAATTGTATCCAGAAATGTGTACCTAATTATATGTTTAAGACAGATAAAATTATGTTTTGAAATATTTCTATGTTTAAACTCTATACTGAAATTTTTATGTCCAAATTTTAATTAAGTCGTAAAGCACGTACTTATGTATAAAGAAGGATATTACCTACAACTTTTTTCATTCATCATTGCATAATGTATGCAAAAGAAAATTAGTTGCTACGCAGAAATGCTAGTTTTTTCCTGTAATTTATCGCGTACAAGCACAGACACCACTTCTCCCTACAGATGATACTGTAAGGGCCTTAGATAACTGCAATGGAGAAGACGGTAGTCCAAGGGACATGTGATTCACAGGGAAAAGAAATACTACCTTTTACAATAGTATACCTTCTTTATTACATCTATATAGTTTCTAAGTTTATGCTATATAGTTTCTAAGAGTTACATACATATACACTGAGACTGCAGTCTTTTATATGTTCTATGCGAGAGATACTAGCATGTCAATGGCTGAGTAATACTGGTTATGTCAGTAGCATGTAATAGCGGTTTTATAGCAGTAGCGGATAATAGTGGCTTTAGACATAATATTAAGACATAATATTAACATAATATTAAGACATACTATTTATACTGAAATAGTTATGTTTCTGTTGTTCTGTTGTCAAATTCTAATAAAATTCTAATAAAAACCAATATAAAGACGGATATTACCTACAACACTTTTGCACTGATACACTAGTGTTTCACTTTAGTTCACCTAGCAAATACTGGTCGCGGATGCAAACTGAATATTATATGGTTTCAAATTAATTGGCTCCTGACCTAATGACCGAAGTTAGGCGGGATAAAAGTTTGCTTGCACTGACGAGAGTCAGGCGATCCTTGCGTATCTCGTGTGGACGCCTGGCGGCTCGTTGATACTTGGAATAGGTATACACTATGGTTCGTATTATCTGGAAAAGGTTTGTGTTGGATTATAAGGTAAACAGAACTGAGTCCGGACTAAAATATCAATACCTGTTGAGAAGGAAATAAACTCTACGGTCAATATTTACTTGTAATCTAAAATATAATGTGTAATTAGCATAATAAGTTATTTAAAATTTCCACTCCGTTACAATATTATATATAAAAAGTTTGGCTCCTTTCGGCAGAACTTATTAATAATAATAATAATATCTCTACATATCCCTCATTTACATCGCAATGGTTGGCCGAGAAGTCAGAGACTTGTTCGGGAAAGCGTGGAATATTATTATTTCGCAGTCCGCATATGCACCACCATTCAGTGCAGGAATGAGGGAAATCTAGGAAACCTCACCAAGTTAGACCTTGGGGATAAATTATCGAAAATTTATTCGGCATCAGTCGGTAATTGAAACAACACTGCTGCTATTAATCGAACCTCAGAACTGGCGCGTTAATCTGCACAGCCATTGCCCCCTTTAAGATAACTTAATTTCTGTGAGCATGCATTTTTTCCATATATTAATTTCACGAAATGAGAAAAATTGGAAAACTCGTTACGCGTAACAGCGTCACTTGCACCAAATATTGTATTTCTCGAAAAAGAAAAATAATAATGAGATAGATGTCATTTCGTACAAAAACTGTCAATAGTTCATTCTCTCCACACTGTCTAGCCCAAAAGTCAGAGATAAAAGTATTTATATCTTACTTTACAACCGCATTTAGCAAAAATGTACCACCAGTGGTGGTACAGTAAAATGTGGTGGTTACCACCACATTTTAGATCTTACTCACATGGAAATAAAGCTAGTGGTTGAAAACAATAACGTTTAATATTGGTTACAAAACAAACGTTTTGTTTTACGTCGATGTAAAGGTTTGCTTCAATGTTCAGTTCTATCCCAACGCAATGCCCATGCCATATATATAAACCATTATATAATACTAAAATTTCACAATATAAAAGTTGTATATATTATTTATGAATGTCATAAAAGAATTATTATGCATACGATAATATATTATAGGCCAAGATGTTAGCCGTTTTTACATTTATTTTCGTCTACTTTAATTATGGTAATTCCGTTAACATTTATTTTTATAGTTATACGCAACAACGCCGCTCTATTGTTCGACTTCATACCGGATATGGAGCAGTATATCTCTTTTTAACTTATTGGAATGACACGCTGTCTGTTTTTCGTTTAAATAGTCGCAAAACTCGGTGAACGTTCGTCTCCCTTGCATTGGCGGGTTTGCGGGATTTCCGCGCGTATTCTGTAATCTGTAACGGTTATTCGCGATAGAGTAGTGCGTTGGTTGGGATATTCGCGTATATATGTAGTGCTTTTTTACTGTGATTGTGATACAATATAATATCGGTGAACGATGGAAAATATTCCAAAAGGCAGGCACTACCGATCTGTAAGTAAGAAAAAAATTATTTACGAGTATTTTTCTGTTTACGGTTTCTTTAGAAATAACGAATTGCCCACTTTAGATAAGGTGCTGCAAGGTATAAGTGAAAATGATATTTTACCTAAAATGTGCGGGGCTAGTCTGGCAAAAATTTTGAAAGACAAGAATTTTACGTATGGAAAAGTAAACAGAAATAGTAATAGGTATAGAAGATATGAAATAGTTGCTTGGCGGATGGATTATCCTCGAAAAATAAAAAAGTTTCGAAACGAAGGGCGGAAAATTTATTAAACTGACGAAACATGGGTCAACGAAGGATATACTGTGAAGAGAGTCTGGCAGGATGGAAACGTGAAAAATGCACGGCAAGCTGCGATTGAAGACTAGACAACTGGTTTAAAAATGCCGTCTGGAAAATGTCGCCGTTTAATTATAACGCATATTGCAACTGGTAGCGGATTTCTGCTTAATGGAGAATTGATATTGCAATCGAAGAAGACCTTAAACTACCACGAGGAAATGAATTCCGAGGTATACGAGAAATGGTTTGCCGGCGTATTTAAACATTTGGAATCAGGAAGTGTCGAGGTTCTGGATAATGTGCATTATGCCTTATCGTAGCCGAAAATGTGAAGAAACGCCCCAGCAATCGTGGAGAAAGAGAAGAATTCAAGAATGATTAACAGAAAAGGGCATTCCTTACTAAGAACATTACTTAAAGACGGAATTATTGCAAGTTGCTAAGGTACATGCCTATAAATATAAGAAACTGGCAGTGGATGAACTGGCATTGACGCATGGAGTCACATTGCTTACTTTCACGTCTACTTAGCTGTTTTGTACATATTTATTTTTGTTCTTTATGGGAAATATTATCGGGTACTGCCGAACCACCCACTAAAAAATGGTAACGCGCTGAAAGCAATACTTCATGAGTGATGTGGAAACTTGCATTCAATATCAGCTGTGGTGTTGAAAATATGCATATGAAAACCTACTTTCAACCCCCTAAGAAAAAAATGTCTACGCCCATGAGAAACATTGTGTAAGTCAGAGTTGCCGGTCGTTGAACTACACATACTTTTTAGAAAGGGTTATAGTAACAAATAATATGTTTGACTTAATATATTGATAACTACTAGAATAGTACTAAAGTGGGCTTTGTAGAAAAGTGAAGTGGCGAAAATACGGCGGATCGGTGGGCCCCGACAGATGCTGGTGCTCTGGGGGGTCAGCGTTTGAACGTGTGGTGTTTTTTTTTAAGTTCTGTTTTATAGAGAATGAGGTCACGCATTTTAGAATTAATCTAAAAGTTAGGTAGAAGTGATCCTAGATGTCCAGGCTAGTTAGTAAAATAGTTTTAGTTATTTTTCCTTAACTAGTTCCGTCGCATATGCGACATATTGACACACTTATAGTATACTTAAAATTGAGGTACTTACTTTAGCATTTATTTACATATTTCATTTTTATATATTTTTATATATACATTTTTACATATTTAGCAATTATTGCTAATACATTGATATATATATATATATATATATATATATATATATATATATATATATATATATATATATATATATATATATATATATATATATATATATATATATATATATATATATATATATATTGTGAAAAGTAATCTTGGGTTTGTAGCATTTCATTACATAGAAATAAGCAAATAGACGAATAAGAAGGAAAACACACTTACCAGTGCTATATCTGGACACACATACGGAAATGAACCACTATACACACGAAAACGAACCACTTAGAAGTTGTACAAGTTCTTTCACCTTTTTTGAGGATCTTCAGAGCAGTATACGATTTATTTAATCGTACTGCCGTACGATTTATTTAATCGTATACTGCTCTGAAGATCCTCAAGAAAGGTGAAAAAACTTCTAAGTGGTTCGTTTTCGTGTGTATAGTGGTTCATTTCCGTATGTGTGTCCAGATATAGCACTGGTAAGTGTGTTTTCCTTCTTATTCGTCTATTTGCTTATTTCTATGTAATGAAATGCTACAAACCCAAGATTACTTTTCACAAAATAAATATGAATAGCAAAGAATTTCAAAGCTAATATATATATATATATATATATATATATATATATATATATATATATATATATATATATATATATATATATATATATATATATATATATATATATATATATATATATATATATATCAGAGGTCTGAACCTCTGTTAGACGGTAAAAATATGCATGCAAAATCCCCGCCTTAATAAAGGATTTCAGGGGCCATTTTGGATATTAATCCGACGATAATATAATGCAAAATTTAGTTGTCCCTCAATCTTAATTCAACGTACTTATAAAACGTTTAACTCACATGTGAAAAAAATATGTTGATAATAACATATTATGTAACGGATTTACGATTATACAGTAACTATCAAATTTCATTTAAAATCAAATAATAAACTTAATATCAAACCATTAAAATACGTTAAAATTAACGTTACATCAACGTAATTTAATTAGGATTTAATTTCAAGGCTACTTTCTGACTTAAGGTTAACGTAAGGCACTTTTTAACATTTAATTCATCTAGTTAGTATCAACCTACTTATGAGATAAATAACCCATATGAAAAAAATACGTTGATAATAAAATGGTTTATAATTGATTTACACTTTACTACTTACATTGACTCTTGATAATTTGAAATCATATTTATAACGAATGTACTATAACTACGTCAAAATATCATTATAGTTAAATATAATAACCTCGTCTTTTAATAACGCCAGTAAGGTTTTTATATTTCCCCAAAGATAATTATTGTAAGGCAATCTTTTAATATACAATGTTGTTGCATAGTTGGAAATATCAACATTAAATATACGTATTAAATTAATTAACGTGTAAAAATATATTTATAATAATTTTTATTTCTTGGAGTGAGAAGTCACTAAATCAAACCAAAAACTGAGTAGGTATGCGTTACGTCTCATCAGAAGAAACAACTTTTTTCCTATATAGGTAGGTGTATTGAAAACTGATTTGCCCTCGAGATACAGGGTACATTTTTACCGTAGAGAAGGCAGTATAAGAAAAAGATTTATTCTTAAAAATTTGAAACAAATAAAAAATTAATAGTAAAAAAACATTTTTAAAAACAAGCTTTAATTTAAATGAATGTTCCAAAAAGAAACTTTAATTAAATTAAAATTAAAATTTATTACATTACACAATTTATATGATATAAAAGCTTGTCACACGATTTACCTATTTTATGAAAAACATTTTTTTCTTAGAATTACTTATGTCAATATCAAATTGCATATAGTATGCAGCAAGTCTGTTCATTTCATTTAATACGTCATTGTTGCATGATCGTTTGCCTGTTAGTTTGGTATAATCTAGTTCTTCAATAAGGAGACCTTCTAGTGATTTGACTCTACTTATTTCAACTTGAAGCTTACTTCTGCCTAACGAAACAGAGGTTGCAAGCCAATGCTATTGTCGCTTATCTCACAAATTACACAAGTCATAGTATCGAGCCAACCACGGGGTACTTTTAGAATTCAGTTGCAAGATTTGACCCGAACAATTAGACCCCAAAATCGGAACGAGAACTCCAAAATCCCTGGGATAACAAAATTTCAGGCGGATTGCAACAACTAAGTAGTTTTTGATCGTCATATTAGAGCCACCATCTTGACTATCCCTAACTATCCCTAACCTTTGCATTGGTATAGGTCACCTTCTTTTCCACCATTTTCATTTTTCCCCTTGAACCTTTTCATTTGATATCCATATCATAGGGGTGCGTAGAAAACATAGTCCACCATGTTTTGGAGTCTGCCATATTGGATTTAGAGTGACGTCATTCTATTTTCGCTTTCTTCTCAGCAAACCCTTTCATTCAATACCCATATCATAGAATAGCACAAAAAATAACTAGTCCGGCATCTTTGGGAATCCGCCATATTGGATTTAAAGTAACGTAATTATATTTTCGTATTCTAATCAGCAAGCCCTTTCATTTGATACCCATACCATGGAAGTGCATAAAAATAACTAGTCTGCCATCTTTGGGTGGTCCGCCATATTGGATTTAGAATGACGACTATAGCTAGCCATGCATTGCCATCCAAACTAAACGTGTACGCAAAATTTCAGCTCAATCGGTTTAGGATAGCTGCTTTAAAATTCAGTTCCAAGATTTAATCCAAACAAACATACATATATAACAAGTTAAATAAAAGCTTGTAATAATAGCATTGAAATAAATAATAGTGTTTATGTAGCTCTAAGCGCTACATAAAAACAAATACCGATTTATGATTTCTTACCCTAAAAAACCTCCTATTTTATCCTATTATCCTATTTTCTGTACAAATTTTATTTTATATGAAAACTTTTTCATGTGTTCTCTTATGTAGAATCACCCCATGTGTTTTTTAGGGGTTGTATAAGGTGAAAACTACCCTTTTAAATCCTTTATATTCTAATTACCTACCTACTGTAAGGAACTTGACACTAATATAAACTTCCTATATCCAGCACAAAGTCCTGTTATCACAAATTTGGGATCGGACAATCTTCTTCAGAAGATTATCTTCACTAATCGTATATCCTCAAACCAAAGTTTTTTTCTAATTTAGCGGAAGATATTATCAAACTAACACTAATACTTGCGAAAATGAAAAAATATCTACTGTTGAAACAATGAACTGCAAATTATTTTTATACTGCAGACATAATTCTAATGTAAATATATGCCACCATATGTTAAGTAGGGCAATAACTTATGTATTCTGCAATTTAAAATCAAAAAGGGTAAAGAACAGTATAATTAAATAATTATATACGAATACTACAGATACGTATTATGATTGTATTTAAATTTGGCTTTTACATGAAAACGAAAGATATAGCGAAACAATAAATAACAGAAGTAATTTTCATTTTACATTATAATTCTATTGATTCTTCAAGTGACTGAAGTTCGCGTCATATTCAAAATCAAGATTACTACCAGACATGGTAGGATATCTAATCGATATAAATATGTTTTACAACACATTATTATCTCGGAGATATTGTCTCTGAGAAGCGATGTGAGCGATATCTGAGGGATGTAACATTGGCTAACAATCCTGTGCATCCCAACCAACATGTATATACAACAGAAAGATCCACCGATACTGCCGTTAATGTGGTAGCAAATCGGATTGAGAAATCCTTGGGTTACAAAGAATCCACTATGGGGATCTTCATAGATATAGAGGGTGCGTTTGATAAAATCACCTACCTAAAATTACAGCAGCTATCACACAGGAACCTTCCTCATATTGCGGGTAGCTGGATATCCAACATGCTCTCGAAAAGAGCGACACAAATCAGTGCAAGAGACACTGTCCTAATAGAGAGGCTGTCACATAAGACACTCCCTACAAATGTGATCAGTGTCACGTGAAGTTGTGCAGCTTTCCCCGGTCCTAGTTGATAGACCCCACCGGCAGAACCTTGATTCTGGCACTCTTGACTTTCTTCGCCGGTGTGTATTACCCCCGGGGGTGTCATTCTAGTGTTTGAGGGATTGTTCCTACTGCAGTCCGAAGTGGTATGTTTCCTACTGCTTGGATACTCTTGAGGTGCGTCTTCGCTGTGTATCCCCATGCGGTGGATGCGTAGGTGGGTCTTGATGACGGTCGTCTTATTCCTCAGGCTCCGCCGCTTCTTGCCGGCTAACATCGGGTACAGCAGGGCACGGGTGAACTTTGCCTTTTTCGTAATGGCATCTATATGGTACTTCCACGTCAGGGCTCGATCCAGAGTCACGCCAAGGTACTTGACGTTGACTGGATGTTGGCATCTGCTTGCGAACCCTCCGGAACAGCACTGCTTGGCTTTTCTTCGCGTTGATTTCCACCTTCCATCGATTTCACCAATCCTCGAGAAGCGAAGTGGCTTCTTGCCAGATTCCACTCTGCCTACCTCGCTTGCCAGATTCCACTCCTGCTTCTAGGCGTCTGTTGGTTGACAGCTCTCCTTCCACTTTGGCTCGGAATGTCCGGCCTCGTAGGTAGGATGGTGAAGAGGGATATCGGAAAACCGGCGTCCATCATCTTGATGACCATTCCATCGTGCCATACTCTGCCGAAGGCTTGGGCGATGTCCAGGAAGATTGCCCCTGTGACTACTCTTCGGTTGAATCTAAACCACCTCAACACGGAAGGATTCTACACGATTATATACTTAGATGATCTAACTATACGGCTTAATGGAAAATTCAAAGTAGTCCTCTACCGGAGATTGCAAATGTCCTTAAGAATAATCGAACTTTGGTGTAAGGAGCATTCCCTATCCGCAAACTTCAGAAAGATGGAAATGACGAAAAGCTTTACAAGGAAAAGGAAACTGGAGCCAGTTAGAGCACACGTTCTCCTAAACACAGCATTAATTTTGCACGGCACGTGAAATATCTGGGTGTAACCTTAGATGCTAACCTAAATTCTAATCTTCACTTTCAAAGAATAATAAAAAAGGCCTACATCTTATAATGGACAGTGCCGCAAAACCATAGGGAAAACGTGGCGAATGAAACCCAAAGTTGTCATGTGGATGTACGCTGTTATATAAGACGAATGATGCGTGGCCTATGGAGCTGTTCTCTCGTGGAACAAGAGTGACATAACGTGTTAGGTTTTTTTTGCAAAAATCATTGAATCAGCTACGTAGGTGCTACTGGCCTACTGTGAAAAAATTGCGGTACCTTACATTTAAAAAAAATATACTTCATTTACAAATGTAAACCGTAAGCGAGCCCGATTTACTTGCTTTCCAAATATATGTATATATGTATATATATGTATATAAATATATATATATATATATATATATATATATATATATATATATATATATATATATATATATATATATATATATATATATATATATATATATACATATACATATACATATATATATATATATATATATATATATATATATATATATATATATATAGGTACTTCATGGGCGATGGGACAAGTGGGCGGCTGTTACCATGGCAACCACATAATTTGGTGCGTTGTATAGTACCATTATTGCGTTACTTCCATTTAAACTGTGGTCTCTCAGCGACATAGTCGGTCAAAACGGCTCGCAATTTGCAGTTGTGGTTATACGAAGGAACAGTATCTTATTATTATTATTAATTCAACTTGCTTCTAATTAACACTTAATTTTTTATTATAAATAATAATTTAATATATTATGTTATAAATGCTTTGCTGGTTTGAAAAATAGCCGTTATAAATTGAAAAGATAAGGGGCAATCGCCTCTTCATTGCTTCACTCCACTGGCAACAATGATATAACAATTAAACACTATACTTTATATGAAGGAAATTTCTCTTAATCAGAACCACTTGAAAACCCGTAAGGGATGTTTTTTTATTTGAATGTCTTTTATAATCAGCCCTGTTGAGTAAGTACATTTTGGTAATACTTAATTTAACCTATTAAATACCTGTCATGTAGAGGGTATTCAAATGCCTAAACTCCTGTAGTTTGAAAGCGTACTTAAGTGATATTATATCTAACTAGACGAATCTGGCTGCTAGGTCACGTGGTGTTCTGGGTAATTAGTTCTTCAGCAAAAATATTAATGTGGATGCTGGTACACTAGGATGGTGTATTATTTTATATAGGTATGTATTTTGTGCTATGGAGATTCCAGGTTTTCACTCCCATTATAATAATGGAACTATTAGGTAATATAGCCGATGATGGGGTATGGGCATAAATTAAATACTCGATCTTTTATTCCCATGCATTTTATAAGCTTTCAATTCCCTCTCCCCTGAGGCGGACGTGCTAGTGGCGGGGACTTTTAATATGTTTACGTCTTAACTACCCCCAACGCAACCTGAGCGAAAAGTTTTCCCCTTTCCATTCGCTCGTGGCTTAGACTATATTGTAAAGTTAACTAATCATATACTATAAAGAATTCTAAAGTCGCAGTAAGGCAAATTTGATTTCAAATGTTTAATCTGACTTGGAATATACGAGTATTTCGTTTATATGGATCTCAGGGCTGTACAGCCCAAACATTTATTGAATATTTTGAACTTTTTACCGGAAGTTAGATATAAGCAATGACAAGGACCTATTTGTTGGAGGCATCAATATTGACATATAACAACCCCAACAAGGGTTATACAAAATACAAAGCTTGGATCACATTTTTTTGAAATAAAGAAATAAAACGGATATCATTACTACTCCAATGTAATACTTAATAACTAATCACTCCATAAATAAAATTAATATTATTAATGATGCAGTATAATATTAATTACGATGTAAAAAAATTAATTATAACAAAATAAAATAATTATTAATGCTAATATATAAATTGCAAATTAGGATGACGTAATAAACTAATGATATAGAACTAGCAACAAATTTGTTTCTCAAAAAAATAACGAGTTTAATCGAGCAAGTTAAAAATGTGAAAAACTATCGACCAAGGTTTAACAAAATTAAGGTATCGATTACTGACGGGATATATATATATATATATATATATATATATATATATATATATATATATATATATATATATATATATATATATATATATATATATATATATATATATATATTAGCTTTGAAGTTCTTTGCTATTCATATTTGTTTTGTGAAAAGTAATCTTGGGTTTGTAGCATTTCATTACATAGAGAAATAAGCAAATAAACTAATAATAAGTCTTATATCTGGAGTTATACACGGAAACCAACCACTTAGAAGTTGTACAAGTTCTTTCGCCTTCATTGAGGATCTTCAGAGTGGTGTACGATCTGTTTCATTGATTATTTATACTTGAATTTAAAATATTAATACTCCAACACTTGCAGTGACGTTTTATGACATCAGTTTTTGACGGAGTTCTTAGAATACACAAACCTAGTCTACTATTTATATTTGTTCTATGTGAACATATTATATATATATAAGCATTAGGCATACAGTTATCCAGAAGATGTTAAACTTTAAAATGCATAAAATCTTGTAGAAACCTATTGAAAACAACTACTTTCTTAGCCACGTGCTAGGGAATATTGAATTACATATACAATAGAATTCTCCCTCTTTCAATGCTTCAGAATTCTATTGTATATGTAATTCAATATTCTCTAGCACGTAGCTAAGAAAGTAGTTGTTTTCAATAGGTTTCTACAAGATTTTAATAGATAAATAGAACAAATATAAATAGTAGACTAGGTTTGTGTATTCTAAGAATTTGCGTTCCGTCAAAAACTGATGTCATAAAACGTCACTGCAAGTGTTGGAGTATTAATATTTTAAATTCAAGTATAAATAATCAATGAAACAGATCGTACACCACTCTGAAGATCCTCAATAAAGGCGAAAGAACTTGTACAACTTCTAAGTGGTTGGTCTCTGTGTGTATGTCCAGATATAAGACTTATTATTCGTCTATTTGTATATATATATATATATATATATATATATATATATATATATATATATATATATATATATATATATATATATATATATATATATATATATATATAACCAAAGCGTAGCAATTATCACCACGACAATGAAAATCCTCATTTTAAAATCTCGATAGATTACAGCATCGTTTTTCTGTCAATGTATGGGCAGGTATTATTGGCCAATACATTGGTCCTTATTTTTTCCAAGGAAATCAGAGTGGAGAAAAGTATTTACATTTTTTACAAAATAATCTACTCCATTTACTCGAAGACGTGCCATTAGATGTAATCAGACGCATGTGGTTTATCCAATATGGGGATCCAACACATTATCACGTAAATGTTCGCCGATTTTTGGATAACTTATTTCCTAACAAATGGATTGGACGGGGTGGTCCAGTCACCTGGCCTCCGAGATCTCCCGATCTAACTTGTTTAGATTTCTTTATTTGGAGACATATTAAAAATCTATTTTAATAAAATATATCAGAAATTGTAGAAGATTTAAAAACCAAAATACGACATAATTTTCGTACAATTACACTGGAAATGCTGGAAAATGTACAACGGTCATTTAGAGAAAGAATTGAGTTAGGTATGCATAGCAAATAATGGGCGGAATGTTGATCAGCGAATTTCTCAATAGTGAAATTCATTTTTAATAGATTTTCATTGTTTATGTTTATGTTATTAAAGTTATAGTTATGGTATCATTGTTGTTCTTTTGTTATTGTTGTTATTATTATTGTTGCCATTTTATTATTATTATTAGGTTATTAAAGTTATTATTGAATTTTTTTTCTCGTTATTTAACAATACGTTATAGTTCATTTTAAACTAAAAGCAGTTTTTAATTATTTAAGTACAAGGCTAATTTTATATGTAATTTTTAAGCAAAATTCTGGTTATTTTGTATGCCCGCTGGAAAGAAAATTGCAAATATCTCAAAAACTGCTTACTTTAGCCCCTGCAATAGCTATACGAGAAGAAAGATAATTTAATTTTACATAACTGAGCATCAAAAAATAGACGGAGTTCTATTAAAAAGTGTTCGCAGTTTTAAATTAACTAAATGTGGCATGGAAAATGAAACACTTGATATATTATTTTTAAATAAATCAATTTAAAATATTTTTGACGTCATAACTTCGTCGCCAGGGGGCGCATTTGCTATGGTGTTTCAGTAAATCGTCAATTTCTTCAAATATCTTCGGTACAATGTAAGTCTAAAATAAGTTTTTAACAAATTTCGTTTAGTTTGTTTTGCAGTTACCATGGCAATGGTGGTGGAGGATAATAATTTGGAATTTTTAAAATGCTGTAACTTGAGTTTGCCTTATCTGAATTTAACAAATGATGGCTCATCATAAAGGACTATTTAACCATATATATTACTTTTATAAACAATTTGAATTTAATTTGTATCCCTAAAAATAGGGGGCGCTGTGCCAAGAAATATCATAATCGGCCCGTTTTCACAGAAAAATTAAAAGCAAGCTATATATGTAATATATGTAATATATGCAAGTGTAATATATTTCTGACAGCTATGTTTTTTATTTTTCCTTCGTAAAACCAGGTTGTTTTACCCTGACCCGTACTTATCATACGACCGCCATCCATATTGGGGGAACCCATATTGGGGGAGAATCCATATTGGGGGAACGTTGGCCTTCTATGGCCAATTTGAGGGAAATGCCCCTGGGCAACATCATCACCTTTTGTACAACATTGGGCTGGTCGATGACCTAGGGAGACATTTCCCTCATGGAGGAAGCACAATGGGGCCTAAGTGCAGCGGATCTCGATCCGCACTCCGGAGATATTCCAGATTCCAGATCATACGACCGCCAGATTTTCTCTATTCGACGCTTCTTTCTTTACGCAAAATCCTAACAAATTCTCATTCACTATAGCCGGGACCGGATTTTCCCGACTTGTACTCGATACGACGACCTGACCTGAGCCATCTCGACAACGGTTGGCGAAGGCTGTGACTGTCTCTGAACAATAGCACAGGTCACAGGTCGCAGACATACTCGCCTTCTTATCTATGTGTACCGTTTTGGCGTTCTCTCTCCCTTCCTGTTGTTTAGTTTTTAGTAAAATTTTGAGTTCCTCTGCGATTTTTAGTTTAGCTCTCTTTTAATGTTGTAATTCTTTGTTATTACAAGTCTAGCGTTTAGGTATATAATACTGCTTCTAGTAGCTTTTAATGTCAAGCACATTACATTACAACTAATTACACAATTAGTTTACTATTGTATTGTAAACGTATTTTTATGTGTATGTATGTTACAGTTAAAGTGTTTACTTGGCTATCTATAGAATAGCTGGATAGTATATAAACTATCAAAACGTTTTGATGGAAAATCGTATTTCTACTAAAATAGCTACGAATATTGGTTGATTTGTATATTATCCAGTATATTATGTATTTGTATACCTGTTATAAGATATATCGCCAAAGTACAAACCACAAGAAAAGTATACAAATTTACCGGTGTTTTTGGCTAGTTTACAAACTATCCACAGTAGTTGGATAAAGTGAATACTTAGTATTGCTAGTAATACATAATAACCAGCTTGTTCGTTAGTATAAAAACTAAGCAATTCCCTTTGGTTAATTTATTAGAAAAGTGAGGTATGTTTATGGCAACTGTTGTGTGGTGTGTTGTCATTGTTTACTGTCGTGTCTTGTGAAATTTGTTTAAAATCTTTAGAAATTTGTTTGCGCTGCCAATGCAAGAAAAGCGGAAATAAAAAGTGTAAATGTCCTGCGTCTGGATATACGTGTAACAAGCAAGTGCAAAACAATAGTGCAACCTGCGCCATTAAATAATATTTTTTTTTGCTTTGTGGTTTCAATGTTTTGAGGTTTATTATTAATATTTTGTCACAAATAGTATTTTTATGTCACTTTTTTTACTTATTTTTAAGGTAGTAATGGTAATGTCGTTATAATGTACCTATAATTAAACTTTATTTTCCACCAAGAATTATTTTATTATCACTAAATGTAACAAAATTAGCCAAAGAGGATTAGTTAGTTTATATATTAACCAACGAGTTGGTTATTATGTGTTACTAGCAATATTAAGTTCACACTTAATCCAAATACTCTGGATAGTTTGTGAACTAGCCAAAAACACAGATTGATTTGTATATTTTTCTTGTGGTTTGTACTTTGGGGATAAATCTTGTATAGTTTGTAACTAGCTGGATATCCGCGAATCCAGAAATGAGTACGCCCCGTTGCGGAATAAATTCGAACCGAGGAAAGCGAGTAATAATTTGAAGTTAAACGTTCTGTGAGCTGTGAGTCACGGGTCATCGAGCGCCAACGGTCGATTTCAAATTGATGCTAGGCTTCTCTAGGCACGATGTTAATATACGAATGACACACTACACAAACGCCGGGAAATACACCGGTGGGGCAATGAACCTACGCCGTACGTATCCGCTGACTTCAAAAGCGTGGTGGGGGCCTACGAGATTTGTCTAAGGTTGCGCTTATGGGGATAAGCAATCCTGTTTAGTCTATAATCGTTGCCTTAAAAGTATTCATAATACAAACTGTTGTATTTATGGTTGCCACTCAAGAAAGGGTAAAGATAGATCTCTCCATTTTCACTGTTTTCCGAAGAAAAATTCCGGCATTATCGTGAAAATGATAAATGCACTGGGTATCGAGGAAGAGATTGATAAGAGGAAAGCTTGGGAGAAGGTTTTATTAATGGGCAAGCCAGTGACAAACAATATGCGTGTTTGCTCTAATCATTTTAAAACAGAAGATTACTGTTCAAAAGGTAAGGGATATTTATTGAGGTTAGATTAAGTAAAAAACCGCGCAACGCGTAACATGACACAATCTATTTTTGTTTTAGATGTGGACTTAAAACAACCTAAGCTTAAGCGACACGCGCCAATATCCTTGGCTATAGATGTGACCTCGATAAAAGGGGGGCCGAGCGGTACCATCGCTCTTTACCCCTAATATCTATGTAGGCCGAGACCGCCTCGTAAGGGGTAAGCCGCGCGTTTCACGTGACCCTCCCCACAAATGTGATCAGTGTCACGCGAAGTTACGCAGCCTCCCCCGGTCCTTCTGTACCCTCCCAAAATTTGCCAGTAAAAAGATCACTTGCAAGTACCAAGATAAAGTCCAACGATTCTAATCATGAAGATAGATTGAAGAGACGACGAAAGCTCAATGATGCGGCTACTACAAGTATCATCAGTGAGGTATAGTTCTCTGTACTTTAAGATTTCCGAGTCTCACAATTTGTTTTCAGTATACAGTCGGCTAACATCAAAAGCTTCTCATAGTTCTTTGTTTATCCTTTACTCTTTTGTGACACTCGGTAAACTAAAACTCCAGTCCACTATACATTTATGTGAAGGTCAAATATCTTTACCTCATTTACCTGTCAACGAGGACAACCATGATCTCGAAAATGTACGAACTTCTACACTGCTCTACACTGATGCTTCTACAGTGCTCAGGACGTATAAAAACACGGGGCCAAAAACTCAGGCTTAGCAGTGAAAGGGTTAACTCAATTGTTATTATATTTACAGTCCTATGTTAACAACATACAAATATTTAGCAATGATTTTTATTAATAAAACGTAGAACCAACGACATAACAGTATGAACAATACTTCAACTTATGATCTATAAATATACACTCCACAATAAAAATAAAACTATAATAAAAATTTTAAAAAAATATATTATCACGACGTATTGTTCAATTAAAATATGAAATAATGTTAAATAATAATCTATAAACCCCCAAACACAACAACATCCACGAGAAATTCAACGAACTCAATGACGGTAAATGGCAGTGATTGCACAGTAATTACTTTGGGGTTTTACCACTGTCGCACTGGCATCTTATATTCAGATGCGTATTATAGCTGGATCTGACATCTTAGGCATCTCTAGCTTTTACATTTTTCAGCATAGAAAATATAGTACTGACGATATATATTTTCATTGTTCAGTAAAAATACATACAAAATTAAGATTTAGTCTTACAGAGATCTTGAGCAAGGCATTTTTTCTGTAATGTTGAACATGACGACGGAAATCATGTAATAATTTTTTTAAAAAATCGTTCAACTGTCCTAACCGTAAATATAAAGAGATCAAAAATTCAAAAAGCATGTTATAAATATTAAAAAAATGAGCAAAAAAATTGTTTTAATTTTGATTTTAAACTTGGAAAAAAATGTTAGGCGTTCGATCTTTGATTAGTATTCTCAAATAAATAAATCTTTATTAGGTAATCCTTTAGACATATAAATGTAATAGGACATGTCACAGTTTGATATTAAAATCACAATATAAGTTAGACAAACAATAGAAAATTATTTACATTATCATTTAAAATTTCCTATACACTATAATAAGCCTTATCTAGGAGTAAGCTTTTTATTTTCTTTTTAATAGTATTTTCACTTAAAATTTTGACTTGAAGCGGTATGTGGATATAGAACTTTATGCCCGTGTACAACGGAGATTTCTCAAATTGTTTAGTCCTGTACTTATGAATGCATAACATTTCGCAATGCCTGGTTTGTTAGTCATTATTGACATTATTTTCCGATTCTCCGATTCCGATTATTTTTAGATTCTTTCTTAAGTGCAGTAAAATTTTATATATAAAAATACAAGAAAAGGTAAACAGTTTATGTCAGGAAAAGGGGCCTACAAGGCTCTCTCGATAAAGCCCAAATATGTTTCGAATTATATGTTTCTGTACAATAAAAATGACCTAGCTCTCTGTGGAATTATCAAGGAATACGACGTTATAACTCAGGTGCAGTGGCGGCTTTGGGATTTAGGGTAATAAAATGACCGACAATTTAGATGTCGACTTTTTAATTTCACTAGTAGAAGCACGTCCTCTTCTCTCGGACAAGACAAATGAGGATTTAAGGATAAAAATTTTAAAACAGAAGGGTGGAAAGATGTCTGCCGAAATATTTTTCCGTCTTTCGACGGCACGGACAATAAGGAAAAAACGAAACTCGGTGAGTACATACCTATTTATTTATATTTTTATTGTAATAATAAAGTGAATACAGTAAATTTAAATGTGAATTAAATGCATTAATGATTAGTATTATTCACTTGTCATAACTAAGTTTTTAACTAAAACCCAGTCGCAGGCGCAGAACAAAGGAAATTTAGTATGCTAAAGCTAAAATAAAGTAGTTTAGACTAGCGTAGCATGCTAGTCATTGCATCTCTCTGTCTGGTTTGCTCATAGTCATATATTGCCGTCTTTAAATAAAAAACAAAAACAAAAAACCACAACCATAAAAGCCTGCTAGGAAATGATCTGGTCCGTGATCAAACTTTAGTCATATTTTGCCTATCTTCGTCTCTTCTCTTCGTCTCTTATGTTGACTGGATTTGTTGAAGAAACGTCATCTGTTGTTTGTTGAATATTCAAAAAACACTCGTCAATATATAACTCTTCTGACTTTCTAACTCCATCTCGATTTACAACAAAATTATGTAAAACACAGCATACTTTGATAATGTCGGTCGCAAAATTATATTGAACATTTAAAGGCCGATGAAATACACGCCATTTATTTGCTAAGATACCAAAAGCACACTCGACATATCTTCTTGCTCGACTCAAACGATAGTTGAAACCCCTTTGTTCTACACTCAGATGCTTCCCTGGGTATGGACGCATTAGATTGTTAAGTAACGGTAGGCCTTCATCTGCGATAAAAACGTATGGAACTGATTTTTGAAGCCCCGGTAAAGGCTTCGGCGCTGGTACGGGGAGTCGACTTTGTAATAATAATTCGTACAGTTTTGTATTGTGAAAAATCGTGGAATCACATTCTTTTCCATACGACCCTATATCGACATATACAAATCCATATTTAGAATCAACTAGTGCCAGCAAGACTATAGAATTATAGTTTTTATAGTTAAAAAAAAGGGATCCACTGTGGGCAGGACTGCAAATTCGGATGTGTTTCCCGTCCAATGCCCCCATGCAATTTGGGAAATTAGTTTTTATGTCAAAATCTTCAGCTATTTGTTCTAATAGCTCTTTGGTTATTTTTGGTATACTTTCACTTAAAAGGATGTCCCATATAGCATGACAAACTTCTCGTACAATTTTCCCGATTGTGGTTTTTCTACGATAATCTGTGAATTCCATATCTCTAAATGTATTCCCTGTTGCCAAAAACCTGCAAAAACAGGATTTTATTAAATTTTACAAGACTATTATTAAAAACAATTTTTTCATTATTTATAACCATTTTTTATGATTGTTACAGGCAATGACGTAATTAAAAAATGGACGAACATTAAAGATAATTTTTTCAAATATATGAAGAAGATAGAACTTTCGAAGAAGTCGGAGCTGGTGCCAAACATATAAAAGAATATCATTTATGTAAACAACTCATGTTTTTGCAGAAAAATGCACCAAATTTGACTGATGATAGTATACAAGAGGAAGAATCTCAAACTCCAACAACAAGGTCACGATATCAACCCTACAGTAAAACTACGCCAAAACAAAAACCAAGTTGCGATGAATTTGAGAAGCAAATTCTAGAAACTTTAGCTACTTCAGAAAATCGACATTTGTCATTTTTTAAAGCAATTTTGCCATCTCTAAACAAGTTAGATGACCACCAGACCTTGCTATTTCAAAGTGGAGTCTTAAAGATTTTAATGGATTTTCATCAACCACCGTACCAATCATATAGTGGGTACCAGACAACAACATCTTACAACAACTATCAGCAGGCTACACGCCCACCACAAGCTACAACGTCTTATGACACTAACTATCAAACAGCTTATAATGCATCCACTCCAAGTATAAATAATAGTCGCCAAACATCACCAGTCTCGCCTTTGGAAGGACTCAAATCATAATCAATCATGCGAAAGTTTGATTAGAATAAAAAAAAATGTTAACATAAAATTCTTTTATTTCTTACCTTATAGTTAAACCTAGCATTTCCATAGGCTCAACAGGTTTTCTGAACACGTATTGCTTTTGTATACGAGGTGCTATCTTGGTTAGCAGTTCTTCAAAAATTGATATGGACATTCTAAAATATTCATAAAATTTGTCATCACCACATATTTTCAGGCCTTCATATTTCTTTCTAAAATGACCTCCATCATGGTTCATTAAAGAAAGGTATGGATTCACCCAATATTTTCTTTGATATTGTTTTTTCTTCATTCGTCGTCTCAACAGCAACAGGAGCAGAATACGTCTTTCGCGGTCCATATCAAGACAAAAACTGTTGTTTTGGAACGATGGTACCGTGTCGGCGCGGTCCGCCGGCGCCGTGTACGGCGCCGCACCGCGCCGTCTCCCGGTGGCGGCGTCGCGCCGTCGCACGGTGGCCGGTGCCGCACCGTAGACATGTGTCCAGGCCCTTAGTCTTGGGGGAGACGCAAGTAGGGTGCAACATTTGAAAAAATAAGGTTTCTTTGAGTAAGTAATTATACAATGACGTAGCCAGGATTTCATTACGGGGCGGGGTCCGAGCATGCATTACTATCGGGATATTAGATTTGTCCTGTGAGACCGTAATAGATCCGTAGGCGAAAATTTGGAAATTTTTCAAGGTCACTCGTTTTCCTGGCATTTCAGAATTTCGATGTAAAATCCATTTATACCAAAATACCGACTTTCACAAGAAAGAGTTTTGGAACTCCGTACCTTTTTCAAATAAAAAAACTATTTTATATATTACGAATAAGTTTATTGAAATAAAATAAAATGTGTTTTTATATATTTTTCCTATAAAGCAAAAATTCGGGTAAAACAGAAACGCCGTCAGAATGTAAGTATATAGGTATAGCATTTATTTAGGTCCTTTAAATAAGTAATAACATAGAAAGTAATATTTAACAATAAATAAGGAACAAACGTTTAGGATAGTGCATAATGCATAACAGTGGCAATGTAGCCAGCGTCGTAGCTAGGGCAGGGCAACCGGGGCCCACGCCAGGGGCGCAAGCCTTGTGGGGCGCAAAATGGCAGATCGACAAATCACGCTACTTGATCTACGCTAAGTTAATCCGACTGAAATGACACAGTATGTCCACGCCACTGGACCCGAGTCTGCGCTCGAGCCTCGAGTGGCATGAACCTTGTGACCTGGATTTCCCCGAAAGGCCTATGCGAAAGCGAGCAACGTTTTTAGAGGAATCGCGTATAAATATTATCAGTTATACTGGGAGAGTCGAGTAGTCGAGTCTTGTGTGTTTCATAACTTATAACTTTTAGACAAATCCTTTTGTGGGCTGTGCTGTTTACGTTTTAGATTAGATCTTAACGCAGGTAAGAACATTTTATTGCTTTGTAATTAAAAGTACCTAATGTAAACAAATGTTTCTTAAATTTGAATGCCACCAAAAAAGCCGTCAGGGTCGGAATTTAAGAAATTAAGAGAAGCGCGAAAAGAAAGTGAACAAAAATTGTCAAATAGATTATTCGGCTGGATATCCAATTCGAGTAATTTAGCTGTTGTAAATGAAGGTTCCGGATCTGCGTCTTCGTCTATGGAACTAGATTTAAATGTTAATGTTACTGACAATAATGACACTTTAACAATCACATCGACTTATGGAAACGAAAGTGATTTTACCCAAGAATCCCAAGATATACAAAGAGACTGTTCACTAGCCGCGGAAGCAGAAGGAGGTACGTTTTAAAGAAATTTTTGAATTTAAGGTCAACATTTTCTGCAAAAAAGAAATATTTTTTTTCTTTGTATGGCTATTTTAGAAAATCAGTATTTATGCATATATTATTTATGCAGTATTTATGTATATAAAAATAACGTTTGTTTTTAGAAGATCCTTCCTCTTAACCAATTTTTTTCTTTCCATCAGGGACCTCTGAATAACAAAATACTAGTCATTTATCCGCCTTAGCTTCTGTAATAAATTATAACGATCCAAAGTCGTGGCCAAATATAGATGATAAGCTTAGGTGTTGCCTAGTTGAAAAAGGTCCAAGTCAAGGAAAAGACTGCGATTTCAGGTTATCCGTAAAAGACGACGGACGTATTTTTACTGCCGAATGGTTTAAGAAAACCCTGCCAAATAATGAAAAAGTAGACCGAACATGGTTGATTTACAGTGAAAAAAATGAAGCACTATTTTGTTTCCCGTGTTTACTGTTTACGAAAAAACCGTCCATTTTTTCAAGTGCAAAACAGGGTTTTTGTGATTGGAAACACTTAAACCCAAGAGTCGGTGAACACGAGAATTCTATAGAACATCGAAAATGCTTTGTATCATGGAAAGAATTGGAAATTCGTCTAAAGAAAGGGGTAGCGATAAACGATGATATGGAACGTATAATTTTAACGGAAAGAGAAAAGTGGAGATACTTTCTGAAGGTAATTTTGGACGTCATATTATTTTGTGCAAAGAACAACTTAGCTCTTAGGGGTAAAATTGAACAGATTGGTCATCGGAAATCGGGAATTTTTTTAAGTGCACTGGAATTATTAAGTAAATACAATACTCAAGTTGCCGCACATATTTCGTCTATTACTAAAGGTTCTGTTTCATATGTGTCCCCTAGTAGTCAAAATGAGTTTATTAAGTTGCTAGGATCTAGTGTTAAGGACACCATTATTTCAAAAATTAAAAAAGCGAAGTACTACTCTATATCGTTCGACTGCACTCCGGACGTCGCCCACACGGAGCAGATGGCTCAAATAATACGATATGTGCTAATTGAGGACGGTAAATGTTCAGTTGAAGAAAGTTTCATCGATTTTATTCAAACAAATAAAAAAACTGGAAGTGGTCTTGCAGATGAAATTATGACAAAAATAAAGAATGATGGCTTACAACTATCAGATTGCCGGGGGCAAGCCTACGATAATGGTGCCAACATGGCTGGCATATATCGTGGAGTACAAGCACTAATTTTGCAACAGAACGAGTATGCAACATTTTTACCATGTGCAGCTCATTCTTTAAATCTAATTGGGGTGCATGCAGCTCTTGTAACATCAGAAATGGTAACATTCTTTGGCACGTTGGAACATATATTTACTTTCTTTTCGGGGCCAACACAACGTTGGGAAGTCAAATTTGAAGTTGACTCTAAAAGGTCATTCTGAAACCAGATGGTCATCAAAGTATCAGTCAGTTAACTCCTTGATTTCTCAATTACCAGAAGTCGTAAAAGCCCTACATGTGATTTCTGAAGGAACAGATGAAATAACCTATTCCACAGACTCTGTGTCTTCTGCCAAGAATTTGATAAAACTAATTGATTTTCAATTCATTTGTCTGTTAAGTGTGTGGAATCAAATTCTTAGTAATATCGACAAGGTAAACAGCATTTTACAATATAAAACACAGTCAATCGAAAGGGCAGCTAAACATATTGATGGTCTCCTTCAGTATTTAAAAATTTTTAGAGAAAATGGAATTGACAAAGCTATAGACGCCGCAAAGGATCTCTGCCAGCAGATTAATATAACCCAAGAATTTCCAGAAAAAAGAAAACGGAAAATAAAAAAAATTTTCGATGAGAAGGCCGATGATGAAGCTCAGTGTTTTACAGACTTGAAGAAATTTAAAATCCAACTGTATAAGGTCCTTGATACGTTAATTTCGCAGATGGAGTGGAGATTTGAGACTTTGTCACACGTAGCCTCGGATTTTAGTTTTCTAACAGGACTCTCGCTTTTTGAAAAACCTACTGAATGCCTTAAAAAGGCAGCAGCTGATTTGGCACTAAAATATAAAGATGATCTTGACGCAAACGAGCTAAGCTTGGAGATCGAGAGTTTTAAATATCAAGCTTGTTCTTTAATACCCAACCTAAAAGAGGCTAACTTAATAACTGTGTTAAATTTTATGCATGAATATGGCTTATCGTCTAATTATCCCAATTTAGAAATATGTCTCCGTTTAGCACTAACGTTACCGGTTACCTCCGCGTCTTGCGAGAGATCTTTTAGCAAGCTGAAACTTGTAAAAACGTACTTAAGATCGCAAATAGGGCAAGAGCGTTTGACAAATTTAGCCATAATGTCAATAGAGTATGAAACGGCAGAAACAACTAATTACGATGACATTATAGAAAAATTTGCTATGGAAAAGTCAAGAAAAGTTGCATTCTAGTTTTCTTGACTTTTCCATAGCAAATTTATTTTTTTTCTTTCTACATTGTTTTATTTTATTTCTACATTGCGGTTATTTTTAAAAAGTGATTGATGTTTGCTTTTAACAGTTTGACTGTAATTTAACTGTAATTGACTGTTTTAACTTTTGTAATAAATATATGTGCAATAAAAGAGTGTTTCTTTACTCTTCTTAAATAGGTACAGATATTACATATTGATTTTTGAAACCAGTAAAACATTTAATCAAATAAAGGGTCCGCCAATAGGGACGCTCGATCTTTGACAGCTCATGGCGGCCATGTTGTTTGTGGTAGAGTTGGCAAACGTAGTTGTTATTATTCAGTGTATCTTCACAAATCACCATGAACCAATTCAGCCGCGAGCAACATGTGCAAATCGTTAAAACTTATTACGAAAATCATTCATCGGTTCGAGCAACGTTCCGCGCGCTCCGCCAATTTTACGGTGCAATTGATCGTCCTGCTGAGTCGACTATCCGTCGTTTGATTAACAAATTCGAGGCAACCGGTTCGGTGAACAATCAGCCAACACCGACGGGTCGTCGAAACGTCCGATCTGCCCAGAATGTCGCCGCTGTGCGCGATAGTGTGCGTGAAAATCCGCGACAGTCAATTTCACGTCGCGCACAGGAACTCCGCCTTTCGGAAACATCACTTCGCCGAATCTTGCATCTGGATTTGGGCATGCATCCGTACAAGATCCAGCTGACACAAGAGCTCAAAATAAACGACCATAGACAGCGCCGTATCTTCGCTGATTGGGCTTTAGAGCAGTTGGAAGTCGACCCCGATTTTGGTCGCAAAATCATCTTCAGCGATGAGGCACATTTTTGGTTAAATGGGAATGTCAACAAGCAGAATTGCCGTTATTGGGCCGAGAACAATCCACAGGAGGTCCACCAGGTCGCAATGCACCCAGCAAAGGTAACTGTTTGGTGTGGATTTTGGGCCGGAGGCATCATCGGGCCGTATTTCTTCGAGAACGACGATGGTGTGTCCATCACGGTAAACGGCGAACGATACAGATCCATGATAACGAACTTTTTCTGGCATGAAATCGACAATATGGATGTCGAGGATATGTGGTTTCAGCAGGACGGCGCTACGAGCCACACAGCGCGCGCCACAATGGATCTTCTGCACGAGCGCTTCGGAGGAATGGTTATCTCGCGCGGAGGCGACATCAACTGGCCACCGAGATCGTGCGATTTAACCCCACTAGACTATTTCTTGTGGGGTTTTCTTAAATCACAGGTCTACGCAAACCAACCACAAAACACTGATGCCCTCAAAGTCAACATACGCCACGCCATCGATGAAATACAGCCCGATTTGTGCGCCAGAGTCATTGAAAATTGGACTTCTCGTATGCGCGCCACCCAGCGAAGCCGAGGTGGACATTTGACCGATATTATTTTCCATACATAATGCCTTCGAATACTCTTTCAAACAAAAAATAAATTTCATTTATACCTCTCACACAACTTGCTTTATTTCGTTTTAAAGATCGAGCGCGCTTATTGGCGGACCCGATATATACAGGGCGAGTCGTGAGGAACTTTACAAACTTCTACCAGTTTTACCCCATATAGAGTTCATTGAGTGGACTCTTAGGAATATCTAAATTTTGAATACGTCACAGTGATGCTAGATATTATTTTATTAGGGAGAGGAGGTTCATTAGGGAGGGTGGGGGCGCAAAATTATGATGCTTGCCCTGGGCGCCATAGTTCCCAGCTACGACACTGAATGTAGCCGAGGGCGACACCCCGCGGAGGCGCAGTGGTGCAATGGGATAGCACAGGATATAAAACATAAAACGGTGCGCAGCGCATGGTGGATTGGATATTGCAATAAAAAATATGTGGATGTAATATGTAGATAGATATAAAACTTCCGAACATAGCGGAAAATAGTGGACAAACAAATTTGTGTGTGTGTGATTATGACCACACGATAGAAGTGAAAACTTCTAATTTTCAAATTTTAACATATATACTGTAACCGTCCGCCCGTATTACCACAACCCGCAATACGCCACGCCCGTTGAGGCTCTAATGGCCGAGTGCACCGTAGTCTTAATCCTGGATTAAATTTAAGACAGACTTATTTTGACACATTTATGTTGCACCCTGTGTCAAAGCCCGGATTAATGTGATAAGACCGACTTTAATTAAAGTCGCCAGGGCTTCGAGGGCTTAAGACGGAGTTTAACGTTAAGTCTAGTCACAAATAGGTTATGTTTCATTATTTTACAAAACTTTTAGGCATTATTAGGTATTTTATGCGCTTTTAGGCTTTTCTTATAGCACATTTCTTTCAATAAATGTACTAGCCATAGGGGACAGTGATTTAAAAATTAGAGATATTGTGGCAAGATGGCCCGGTAGCGCTCATGATTCTTGATAATACCCACCATCTTTAACAATAATAGCAGAATTCAAGCAAGATTTAAAGTGAGGGAATTTAATAATTAAACACATATTTTACATATATATATACAGGACAATGCATACTCCTCTGGGTCTTTGGGCCAACATAACATCATTTGGATTTTATAAACCATATATAGGTACATAAATTTTGGTATTAATTATGAAATTAATTAGAAAATCGTCAATTCCAGAAAATCTCTACAGGAGCAGGGTCACCACTGGTCATGTATCTAGATTTCCTTTCATCGGCAATTTTTTGCCTCAAAATTTTTTTGCTTTTTAAACCGTTTTTTAGTGAATTTTCCTTTGACCTTTTTACCATATTTGGAGACCTCGTATCTGTTACGATTTCTACCCACGCCCTATTTTCTCCTCAGATGTAATCCCATCAATCTTTATATTATCAATTTCGTGTTTTTATTCTGCAATTGAAAATAAAAGAGTTATTTTTCCTCAGGAGTAAAGTTTGAACAATAAGTTTGCTTCTTACTTTCATCTGTCATGATTTGCTGGATAAATGTAGATATTAAAGTTGTATCTTTATAATGTATAATGATATTACGCTCTTCGACCATACAGAGAGAAGATATATTGATGCAAAATTAAATACCTACCTTCGAATATTCAAATTGAAATTATTTTGCCGTCAATTTTCACAAATTTTTTCAACCAAATAACCCAAAAGCGTCAAAAGTCACTAGGCGTTCGACTTAAAAGGCAACGTTGCCACATTTTGACTGGACTTAGTTAAGTCTTTATGAATTTTTAACGGTGCATTTGAATAAAAAATAATCCTGACTTAATATTTTAAGTCGACTTAATTAAGCCCAACTTAACGTACAATCGGTGCACTTGGGCATTATAGAATATAGTAACAATGAATGCCAACAGCCAGTTAAATGTGGCGGCTGCCGAGCACGCTGTTGATTTGATTTCTGGGGGCATTAGCTCAGCCGATATCAACCATAGAATGGGATAATGATGTCCTGGATAATGTTTTTGTTATTTATATGGCGCTCCCATCGGACGGCATTGTACTCGATTATCTTCACTGTTTTTTGTGTTGATGTTTCAGTGTTACAGTATTGTCGGTTACTACCATATAACTGTTGTATTTTGTACCGCTCATCTTGTATATTGCTGTTATCTTCAACTGGTAGCCTTGTTCCAATTCGGTTTCAATATCTTCAGTACTCGCAGGACGAATGCGTCGGTCTTACTTCTTTTGGGGGGGGATGTATGATATGCTAGATTGCCTTGCTTAAAAGTTTCCATGGATGTGTGCCAGTCTTCTAACGTTTCAGTATATAAAATGGTCGTATTGATTGCTTGTTTCCTGTGGAATCTGCATTTCAGGTTGATTTTTAAGTATTTGATCATCCGCTTGTGGTTGTCGAAGGCCCCATGAACAATGTTTGGGGGCGGTTTGACTTCTTTTGGCTTGATTTATCCTTCCCCGGCTCCGTATTTGACTCCGGCTGTTTTGCCTTTTTATTTCCGCAGCGTATTTTGTAGCTGTGATGTTTGGTTTCTTGGTTTTTTAAAGATATATGAAGGACGTATCATGTTCAGTGATACGTCTCTTCTTTGTAAGTTTGCACACATCTTCAATTTTGGTGCTGTTTTCAGGGCCTGTGTCCATTTTTGTAGGTCCAGTGTCAGGAAGTAACATGTACGTCAAAACATTTTTAATTTGCTTTTTTTTACGGATTTTCCGGGATTTTGGGTGTGTACTCGATGCCGCACTGACGAAGGGGGTTGTATAGACTGTTTCTACCACAATAAGGGTGAAATGCTTGAAATGCTTTAAAAGCGCGCTTTAGTAGCATGACGCGTGATACATGACGCATGACGGCCCAGTCTCATTTAACACCCACAAAAATGTGCAGAGCGCGCCTAAACAAGTTTTCACTTCAAAAAACTACAAACAGCATATATAGTATATATAGTCAATATATTTTCATATCATCTCGTTCATATCAAGTACATATCATGCATTATATCATATCAAGTACATACTAGTAGTAATCTGGAATCTACCATGTCCTTTGGGGGGGAGGAGACGTGTGCCCCCTGCGACCCCCCCCCCCCCACTGCTCAGGTGACTACACACAAGACTGCAACAGACATTAAGAAGTTCAGATAGAGACATAGAATCCCTAATGCGAAACATAGCATAATACTATTTATTTTTACTTAAATTGTCTATATGAGCCGCCCATGAAAGATCCTGATCCAGAGTAATCCCAAGAAACTTAGTTTTATCAACTGATTCGATCTTAAAGTTTTGATATATCAAACTCTTTTGTGTACCAAGTTATTTTGGAAGTATATACGATGCGTTTTATCTAACCATCAAATAATCATTTCCATTGCACCAGTAATCATTTGCATTCTATAAAACATCCAATTACGTTTACCGAAGTCGAGATCATGTCGTCGTCATGGGATTGCGCTGATACCACTAAAGAAGTGTCATCTGCAAATAATGTGAGATGACCCCACTGTTAATATGTTTGGGTAGGTCACTGATGAATAACAAGAATATAGGTGGTTCCAGCACATATCCCTCCGGTACACCTGCATTTACTTTACGGCCCTCTGATGTAACCGCCCCTGTTTTTGCTAATATATTGAGCTATATTTTAAGGTCTTCCTTATTCCCAGCCAGTTCAGGAATAATATAACCCTATAAATCCTAAGTTGAACAGTTTATATTTTCAACAAAATGTATGCAAATGCCCTCTACGTTAATTTGTTTACAACTAGTAGAAACATCGTATCGCTATTATATTTTTTAATTTCGTGTAAAATTGCGATCAGCAGATGAGATTCCTTCTTTTAATATTATCTGCGGTTACTATAATATATCTACTACGATTTATATTTGGGGCTTTAGGATTTCCCTTCTATCTTGGTTTTCTTTAGGTTTGCTTTTATTTAATATGTGCCTAAGCCATCAATCACATTCATATATGTGATACATCTATTGAAAATTCAGATTTATATTTTTTTTTAAATAATGAATACGTAAATATATATATATATATATATATATATATATATATATATATATATATATATATATATATATATATATATATATATATATATATATATATATATATATATATATATATATATATATATATATATATATATATATATATATATATATATATATATATATATATTGTTAGGGATACACGACGCCCATGGAAGTGACGGGCACCTAAGCCTCATATTCGAACCAGAGGCCACCTGTGTTTTGTAAACATTCCAGAACCGCTGACATAAACATTAGATTATGGTCTTGACTGAATCCAGCTCGTAGGGACGGAGGGGCATTCTTTCTTGAGATATGAAACATTGTGCTTGTATTTTTCATAAAATATATTTGTGTTAATAAACGTATCAATTAAATCTGATTTCGTAAAATAGCACCTAACATTTCAGAAGCGGGATTCGCACCTGTGTGTGTTTATAAATTTTGTGAGATTTATTATGTGTTTACGCCGTTATCGGTGAGTACCTGATTTATTTTACTGCCTGCTTGCTCCTGTACTTTTGCTGTTGTGTTGTGCCGTTGCATCACTGTTATCATCACTTCTCATTGACTTTATACGACGTGAGTTGTAAATTTTATTTATAAAGAACAAGTTATAAAATAATTATGGACCGTCGAAGACGAGTGCGGGTCCGATCTGGCAGTTGGCGTCGGCTACAGGGTCGTAGTACTACTCATGATTTACGACGTGGTCGTAGGATAAACAATCGAAGTGTTTGTTACTCCAGATTATACCTAACTTTAAGAATGTCGCCTCGCTGCACTTTGAAGTGTAGTACGCGTTACCTATGCCCGGGATTTTTCTGAATCGACATCGCGGCAAATAAACCAAACATCTACGCGGTCACGAAGCCCACTTGAGACAGCGATAAATAATAATAAACAACGGTATATGGGGCGAACGAAGTTAATTCCCGAATTTGATGGTATTGTTAATTCGCTGACCATAATACCTACAATGGGTGACAAAAATTAGCTAACTTTATAATTGGGACGATCGCGTAAAAAATATTTTGCATGATAAGTCATCTTAGTAGCAACGCAAAAGCATAGCACGATTGTCAAACAAAAGTTAACATCTGTTCGAAGCATAGCGCTAAAATTAAAAGAATTAGTGAACAATGAGAGACAAGATAATGATGTTTCGTTGTATTACAATACATTTCGATTGGAAAAACATTGAGACCTACCTGACCATGTTATGACAATTACGTAATAATTACAAGACGTAATAATGTCTACTACAAATAATAATTTACTTATCCAGTGCCCAAGCTACAAGTTGTAAAAATACCAACCAGTTGTTAAAATTTCTAGCGGTCTGATTTTCAACTACCCTAACCAGCCCATAAATCTGTCTACGGAAAAAGTAAACAAAACCCTGGAAGCTCTAATAATGCACTTGTCTATTTGCGACAAAGCAGGTCATTAATCCTACAGCTGTTTTAAAAATAAGGCATTTTAAATACCAAATATATCAATCGATACTTGTAGTGATTGTAAAAAGGTAGGACATGCCAGAGATAACTGTTTCAAATTGAAATTAAATCAAATGGTCAGAATTACATTACTCAGGACGATAAGAAATACCATGTATATTCAAAAATCATGACGATGTGGTACGGGCATATTATAAACTTGATTTTGGAAGTGCATGTACGATCATGAAAAATCATAAAGCTGAGGCACTTGCACTTGTTATCGATCAAAATAAACAAACATTTAAATTTTAAAATAAAGTTGGATGTTGAACGTACAGCCACGATTTATAATAGTAGACGATAGTTCTCAAAGCATGGATTTCCTTATCGGAAAATTATTTACGTTTGTTAAAAGTTACGAGTTGTTAAGAATATGTGCCATTAAAAGCAATGACAGTTTGTGCTTTTATAATGAGACTCATGACTTGTCCTAGTGGACTAGTGTCCAAGTATTTAGGGACAATTAAAAGTATGCTTTACATACCATACCGAGAGAGGTGACAATTATTTCCGGAATTAACAAAATTCAGGTTAGTTGTGAACTGATACATGATTTCATAACACCAGCGCGTTCCGAACAGTATTTAAATGGAAGTAGTACGATTATTTGAATTGATGATGAATGATAATAAATTTAGTAAATGGCATAGGAATTATAATGGTCTTGAATGTTAGTAAACTATCCGCATTATATATAAAAAAAAAGAAGGGTAATGCGTGGCGCAGGGAATCCTCTCGGGGCAGTCTTCACAGACTGAAGTACCTGCAAAACCATCGTCTGAAACCGAGAATGCACTAAAAGTAAGACAAATTGTCGATCATCTCATTAAACACGACATTATAGAACCAAGTGCGTCTCCATATATGCATCCAATTCCAAAGATAAACAATCGATTTCATACTTTACATATCGACTACCTATCTGCAGAAGGAACAATGACAACGTTTATATGTTGGTGACTGATGCTTTTATCAAATACGTATGGATAGAGGCGGTTCCAGACACTACAGTCAAACATGTCGTGCATTGTTTACATTTGTTAAACAAAATTTTTGGTGTGCCTGTTATAATAATTTTCGATAGAGGAAAGTGTTTTACAAGCACGGAAATGAAAAAGTTTTGCTGTAAACAACACATCAAGCACGTTTTAAATGCTGTCGCTTGTCCAGAAGCAACGGGCAAGTTGAAAGATTTAATGCTACAATCCTAAATGCAATCATCACTGCAATCAGTTATGAACATGACAATTATTGAGCCAAAATTACCGAGGTCTAATACAGCATAAACGGAACAGTGAATGCGACGACAGGTTATGCACCAGATGAACTCTTATACGGGTTTAGACATAGACTTAAATTTGATGTTAGTGTTGATAATAACGAGCAAGTAGACAGGGACGTTAAATTTAAAACGCTAAAAAGCGCTACGATAGGAATCGCGACCCAGCAGTTACTTTCAAAGTAGGCGACATGGTCATGATTGAAAGAAAACCAATTGTGAAGAGGCTCACCAGTGGTAACCTAGTCTAGAAATACATTGGTCCTGTCAGGGTACAACAAGTCCTCCCAGAAGATCGATATCGTGTTGGAAGTTTGCCCAAAGGTAAGAGACGATTTAAAGGATTGGTTTCTAGCGATAGAATGAAGTTGTTTAAAACCCAACTAACGGATTAAAGGGGAGAAATTTTATAATTTTAAGTACTTGATTCGTTGTATTGCTGATGATACATGTTTTATTATGATGATGATATGTTTTATTATTATTTTTGCTGTTTGTTGTTTTGTAGCAGTTATATCCGTTATGATTATTATCATTATTGTTGTGAACAACTAACGGATTAAAGGTGAGAAATTTTATAATTTTAAGTACTTGATTTGTTATATTGCTGATGCTACATGTTTTATTATGATGATGACATGTTTTATTATTATTTTTGCTGTTTGTTGTTTTGTAGCAGTTATATCCATTATGATTATTATCATTATTGTTGTGAACAACTAACGGATTAAAGGTGAGAAATTTTATAATTTTAAGTACTTGATTCGTTGTATTGCTGATGATACATGTTTTATTATGATGATGATATGTTTTATTATTATTTTTGCTGTTTGTTGTTTTGTAGCAGTTATATCCGTTATGATTATTATCATTATTGTTGTGAACAACTAACGGATTAAAGGTGAGAAATTTTATAATTTTAAGTACTTGATTTGTTGTATTGCTGATGATACATGTTTTATTATGATGATGACATGTTTTATTATTATTTTTGCTGTTTGTTGTTTTGTAGCAGTTATATCCATTATGATTATTATCATTATTGTTGTGAACAACTAACGGATTAAAGGTGAGAAATTTTATAATTTTAAGTACTTGATTCGTTGTATTGCTGATGATACATGTTTTATTATGATGATGATATGTTTTATTATTATTTTTGCTGTTTGTTGTTTTGTAGCAGTTATATCCATTATGATTATTATCATTATTGTTGTGAACAACTAACGGATTAAAGGTGAGAAATTTTATAATTTTAAGTACTTGATTTGTTATATTGCTGATGCTACATGTTTTATTATGATGATGACATGTTTTATTATTATTTTTGCTGTTTGTTGTTTTGTAGCAGTTATATCCATTATGATTATTATCATTATTGTTGTGAACAACTAACGGATTAAAGGTGAGAAATTTTATAATTTTAAGTACTTGATTCGTTGTATTGCTGATGATACATGTTTTATTATGATGATGATATGTTTTATTATTATTTTTGCTGTTTGTTGTTTTGTAGCAGTTATATCCGTTATGATTATTATCATTATTGTTGTGAACAACTAACGGATTAAAGGTGAGAAATTTTATAATTTTAAGTACTTGATTTGTTATATTGCTGATGCTACATGTTTTATTATGATGATGACATGTTTTATTATTATTTTTGCTGTTTGTTGTTTTGTAGCAGTTATATCCATTATGATTATTATCATTATTGTTGTGAACAACTAACGGATTAAAGGTGAGAAATTTTATAATTTTAAGTACTTGATTCGTTGTATTGCTGATGATACATGTTTATTATGATGATGATATGTTTTATTATTATTTTTGCTGTTTGTTGTTTTGTAGCAGTTATATCCGTTATGATTATTATCATTATTGTTGTGAACAACTAACGGATTAAAGGTGAGAAATTTTATAATTTTAAGTACTTGATTTGTTATATTGCTGATGCTACATGTTTTATTATGATGATGACATGTTTTATTATTATTTTTGCTGTTTGTTGTTTTGTAGCAGTTATATCCATTATGATTATTATCATTATTGTTGTGAACAACTAACGGATTAAAGGTGAGAAATTTTATAATTTTAAGTACTTGATTCGTTGTATTGCTGATGATACATGTTTTATTATGATGATGATATGTTTTATTATTATTTTTGCTGTTTGTTGTTTTGTAGCAGTTATATCCGTTATGATTATTATCATTATTGTTGTGAACAACTAACGGATTAAAGGTGAGAAATTTTATAATTTTAAGTACTTGATTCGTTGTATTGCTGATGATACATGTTTTATTATGATGATGATATGTTTTATTATTATTTTTGCTGTTTGTTGTTTTGTAGCAGTTATATCCGTTATGATTATTATCATTATTGTTGTGAACAACTAACGGATTAAAGGTGAGAAATTTTATAATTTTAAGTACTTGATTTGTTATATTGCTGATGCTACATGTTTTATTATGATGATGACATGTTTTATTATTATTTTTGCTGTTTGTTGTTTTGTAGCAGTTATATCCATTATGATTATTATCATTATTGTTGTGAACAACTAACGGATTAAAGGTGAGAAATTTTATAATTTTAAGTACTTGATTTGTTATATTGCTGATGCTACATGTTTTATTATGATGATGACATGTTTTATTATTATTTTTGCTGTTTGTTGTTTTGTAGCAGTTATATCCATTATGATTATTATCATTATTGTTGTGAACAACTAACGGATTAAAGGTGAGAAATTTTATAATTTTAAGTACTTGATTTGTTATATTGCTGATGCTACATGTTTTATTATGATGATGACATGTTTTATTATTATTTTTGCTGTTTGTTGTTTTGTAGCAGTTATATCCATTATGATTATTATCATTATTGTTGTGAACAACTAACGGATTAAAGGTGAGAAATTTTATAATTTTAAGTACTTGATTCGTTGTATTGCTGATGATACATGTTTTATTATGATGATGATATGTTTTATTATTATTTTTGCTGTTTGTTGTTTTGTAGCAGTTATATCCGTTATGATTATTATCATTATTGTTGTGAACAACTAACGGATTAAAGGTGAGAAATTTTATAATTTTAAGTACTTGATTTGTTATATTGCTGATGCTACATGTTTTATTATGATGATGACATGTTTTATTATTATTTTTGCTGTTTGTTGTTTTGTAGCAGTTATATCCGTTATGATTATTATCATTATTGTTGTGAACAACTAACGGATTAAAGGTGAGAAATTTTATAATTTTAAGTACTTGATTTGTTATATTGCTGATGCTACATGTTTTATTATGATGATGACATGTTTTATTATTATTTTTGCTGTTTGTTGTTTTGTAGCAGTTATATCCATTATGATTATTATCATTATTGTTGTGAACAACTAACGGATTAAAGGTGAGAAATTTTATAATTTTAAGTACTTGATTCGTTGTATTGCTGATGATACATGTTTTATTATGATGATGATATGTTTTATTATTATTTTTGCTGTTTGTTGTTTTGTAGCAGTTATATCCATTATGATTATTATCATTATTGTTGTGAACAACTAACGGATTAAAGGTGAGAAATTTTATAATTTTAAGTACTTGATTTGTTATATTGCTGATGCTACATGTTTTATTATGATGATGACATGTTTTATTATTATTTTTGCTGTTTGTTGTTTTGTAGCAGTTATATCCATTATGATTATTATCATTATTGTTGTGAACAACTAACGGATTAAAGGTGAGAAATTTTATAATTTTAAGTACTTGATTCGTTGTATTGCTGATGATACATGTTTTATTATGATGATGATATGTTTTATTATTATTTTTGCTGTTTGTTGTTTTGTAGCAGTTATATCCGTTATGATTATTATCATTATTGTTGTGAACAACTAACGGATTAAAGGTGAGAAATTTTATAATTTTAAGTACTTGATTTGTTATATTGCTGATGCTACATGTTTTATTATGATGATGACATGTTTTATTATTATTTTTGCTGTTTGTTGTTTTGTAGCAGTTATATCCATTATGATTATTATCATTATTGT
>CAXKVY010000306.1:0-15733 GCA_964058915.1 Tetropium fuscum
AATTAATTTTCATGGTGTACGAATAAGTACCTACTTGAAGTTTGCCGTTATTTAAATAGTATGGTACGTTTATGTCAAAATTTTAATTGAATATGTATTAACCATACTTTCGCTATTTCAATATGTTGTAACGTAAATAAATTCCGTTCCGTTATATAGCAAACATTTTGAATAGTAGTATCCTATTTCAAATATTTAATTTACACCGCGAGTTACCATGTTCTGCCATAGTAAAACTACGCATAATACGAATAATAAGGAAGATGCACTTACCAGTTCTATATCTGAACATACACACATACACACTGAAACGAACCAATTAGAAATTGTACAAGTTCTTTCACCTTCATTGAGGGTCTTCAGAGCGGTGTACGACCTGTTTCATTGATCATTTATACGTGAATTTAAAATATTAATACTCCAACACTTGCAGTGATGTTTCGTGACATCAGTTTTTGACGGAACTCAAATTCTTAGAATACACAAACCTAGTCTACTATTTATATTTGTTCTATTTGAACATATTATATATAAAAGCATTAGGCGTATAGTTATCCAGAAGATGTTAAACTTCAAAATGCATAAAATCTCGTTGAATCTATTGAAAACAACTACTTTCTCCAGCTATGTGCTAGAGAATATTGAATTACATATACAATACAGTTCTGAAGCATTCAAAGAGGGAGTGATACAGAAATTGCTTGCTTAGTCAAAACTAAAATCATTTGTTGGTCTTATGTATTCTGTTTTTTCGAAAATTCGAAAAATATCCAATTTTCACCCTGGATATATTTATTAGCTTTGAAGTTCTTTGCTATTCATATTTGTTTTGTGGAAAGTAATCTTAGGTTTGTAGCATTTCATTACATAGAGAAATAAGCAAATAGACAAATAATAAGGAAGATACAGTTACCAGTGCTATATCTGAACATACACGCGCAAGCGAACCACTTAGAAGTTGTACAAGTTCTTTCACCTTCATTGAGGATCTTCAGAGCGGTGTACGACCTGTTTCATTGATAATTTATACTTGAATTTAAAATATTAATACTCCAACACTTGCAGTGATGTTTTATGATATCAGTTTTTGACGGAACTCAAATTCTTAGAATACACGAACCTAGTTAACTATTTATATCTTTAAAATGCATATAATCTTGTTGAACCTATTGAAAACAACTACTTCCTCTAGCTATGTGCCAGAGAATATTGAATTACATATACAATAAAGTTCTGAGATATATATATATATATATATATATATATATATATATATATATATATATATATATATATATATATATATATATATATATATATATATATATATATTATATATATATATATATATATATATATATATATATATATATATATATATATATATATATATATATATATATATATATACACAGGGTGAGTCAGTTTCTTGTAGACAAACTTTAACAGGGGATAGAACGCACGTTTTTAAAAAGAAAAGTGCCTATAAAGATATGGCCGATCTAGCTTCCTAAGGAAGATACAGGGTGTTAAAATTTAATTTTTTTTTACATTAATGTGTAATATTTTCTGAACGGAATGATATATTCACTAAATATTTTACACATATCTTAACCTGCATAGGATCAACATGTTGTATTGTTCCTGTCGAAAATACTATAGTGGATGTTACTTTTTTCGGGTACTTCGACTATTCTGCATAATAGAACTTTTTTTTCGTACGCCACTGACATTATCTGATACATATTTCTAAAATAACGGCCCCTTAGTAACAATTTTGATCTCTTGTAATTTTGCTCTAACTATGACAGTTTTCGAGATATTGGCCGTTGTTTCTCTGACAGTGTAATGTCGTTATTATAATTTTTTTTTCTCGAATTTTCTTTATGACTTATAAACGAACGCTTAGATTTTTTCATGTTTGGGGGATAATGCCTATTAATTAAGGCGCATAAAACAAGCGGTAAGAATGTTCAAAAACTTGCACAGTGGCCGCCACTGTGCTTATTTGTCAATGTGCTTAATTAATAGGCATTATCCCCCAAACATGAAAAAATCTAAGCGTTCGTTTATAAGTCATAAAGAAAATTCGAGAAAAAAAATATAATAAAGACATTACACTGTCAGAGAAACAACGGCCAATATCTCGAAAACTGTCATAGTTAGAGCAAAATTACAAGAGATCAAAATTGTTACTAAGGGGCCGTTATTTTAGAAATATGTATCAGATAATGTCAGTGACGTACGAAAAAAAAGTTCCATTATGCAGAATATCCGAAGTACCCGAAAAAAGTAACATCCATTATAGTATTTTCGACAGGAATAATACAACATGTTGATCCTATGCAGGTTAAGATATGTGTAAAATATTTAGTGAATATATCATTCCGTTCAGAAAATATTACACATTAATGTAAAAAAAAATGAAATTTTAACACCTTGTATCTTCCTTAGGAAGCTAGATCGGCCATATATTTATAGGCACTTTTCTTTTTAAAAACGTGCGTTCTATCCCCTGTTAAAGTTTGTCAAAAAACTGACTCACCCTGTATATATATATATATATATATATATATATATATATATATATATATATATATATATATATATATATATATATATATATATATATATATATATATATATATATATATATATATATATATATATATAAATCCTGCTCTCATAAAATTTGTAAATTTTTTGTTACTTGGAAGGAAGGAACAGAATAGCCTATTCTATTCACGTATATATTAGATCGGGAGAGTGACATGTGCTTTTACTCAGTATGCCTATTCACAACCATTTCTATCTACCATCTAGAGTTTTGAAACGGTGCAAGGCTGCTGCGGGTACGGCATACGGCGCTAGTAAAAGAAATCGATCAGTTGATCGATATTATTCTCGCTAGAGTTGCGATATATGAAATCGTGCCCTCTCTTTCTCTTTCGTACAGCACTTGAGAACTTTAAAAGCTAATACTTTAAAAATTATTATTTCTCTTGCCCCTAATTTTTATTGTCTACCAAAACTACAGAAACCAAATATTCCATTAAGACCTATTGTATCAAAGTCCATTTTATAATTCAGCTAAATTCTTATAAAATATTCTAAACAACATTTAAATTCGTATAAAAACTATTCACAACCATTATCACAACCAAAATATAATACCCCCTTTTAGGGGTATTTTGATTGTTAGGGGTATTATAATATGCATATTTTGATTATAATAAATGATAAATTAAAGAATCATAGGAACTTCATATATTATCGATATATTGTCGATTATCGAGTCGATCGGTTATTGGCAAGCAAGTAGCACGCGTATGAAATTGTCTCCTGTGTAAAGTAACTAAATAGTGCTCAAACTGTAATTAAATCCGTGTTTCACGTAAAAAGTAATATAAGGTAATAATTAAATAAACAACATCATTACAAATATATACAGTTAAGTAAGTTTAGTGAAACTTTGACATAAATAAGAAATAGAGATAATCTCAAGATGGTTCTTTCTAAAAAAGACCTGGAAGACATCGCCAAAATCATAGAGGAGAAAATCAACACCTCATTTAATAATGAGGAATACATAACAAAAATAGTTGGATCCGTTCATAATAAAATTGATGACATGTATGAAGAATTGTTTATAAAGCAAAATGAATTGATTAGTACCTACCTTAAAAATGAAATGGTGGTATTAAAAAGAGACAATATCAAGCTTGAGAAAGAGATAGACAAACGTGAACGTTATCCAGAAGCTGGAATATTAGAATATTTGGAATACCGAAGGAAAGTGATAAAGAATATATCCAGCAGGTTGTGTTAAAACTATTTTATGAAAAAATGAACATTAAAGGAATAAAAGATAGTGATATAAAAAAGTGCCATCGAGTACCTACAGGCAAAACAAGCCAATACTGATAAGCCGTGCCGTGCCGTGCTGGTAAGTTCCTTTGCTGATACTATGGGTATGGAGGTTATGAAAAATAGGGAGTGTCTTAAATCAACTGGTAGGTATCTGGATGCAAGATGATCTGACGAAAACTAGACTGCATTTATTGGATACCGCAAAGAAGCATTTTCGTTAAGAGGCGGTGTGGTGTTACAACGGAAATGTTGTTGTGAAGTTTAATAACACTGTGCACAGAATTAATGATTTATGTGACATAACAAACCTTAACACTAGATAACACGTTATTATTTATTAAAATGCTATGTTCACGTAATAATTTTTCCTGTGGAAAGTTTGCATTATTTAGTAGGTATTTACGTTCATTGTTTCTAACGGTTACTTTAATTTTATTCTCTAAGTTAAATTTATATAAGTTTAAACTATTTAAAAGCAGAAAATTCAATTGCTATGTGCAAGTTAAAGAATTGTAATATCCGTGGTTATAATAAAATTATTTAAAAAAAAATAATTTACTCAATACTAGGGTTTTTGCACACTTATAAATAATGTTTATAATTTTTTAGCTATGTATCTTACTATTACAATGATACAGGAGACAAATATCAACCAATGTTGCTTGGTTGAGGTTAATTTGGTTAATTAAGTTCTAAATGTTTACGTTATTATTTCAAGTAGTACTTAACTGTTAATTCTATTGCCCACTTTATAAATAGTAACTGCCATATAGTTAAAATTACATATTTGCAAATATATTAAGTATATTTATAATATTTATATATTTCATTCATACTTCTACAGTATAAATATACCATTTTCAATTATATATTATATTATATAATTTAATAACTGACATTATATACTAAATAACTAAAAAAATCGGTACCTAATGATGTGGTTAGTATTCGTGGATACTCTCTTGTGATGGAGGACAAACCAGAATATTTCAGAGGTGCTCTAGAACCTGAGAGGAGCTCTAGAGAGGAGTAGATGTTCTAGAACAACTTTGGTTAAATATGACTGTTCAAAAAAATGCGTAGGAGTTTTGTATCATCCTCCCAATACAAACATTATAAATTTTCTGGATTTGTTTGAGGATACTATTTCAAATATTATACCGATTTGTGATGATATAATATGTATTAATATTAATTTATTGGATTTACAGAATAATAGTACAGTACAATTTACCAATTTGCTAAATGATTATGAACTTTCCCAACTAATAAGTGAACCCACACGTTTTTCTATAAGTATAATTTCCTTAATTGATGTTGAAATCTGTTCTGGTGGGGTTGACCAATACTAGTGGTGTAGATCATTACAATAATTTGCAAACAGACCATGAATTGATTTTTGGTAACTTCAAAAACATCAGAGAAAAAACCATTTCCAGTATTTAAGACGTATTGAGGTTTTAAATATTTTAATTATGATGCGCTTAATGTAGATTTAGAATCTCGTGCTTTGGGTATGCCTGAAATAGAAAACAAGCTTTGGCACTTTAACAATTTAATAATCACTTTGTTTAATAAACATGCTCCATTAAAAACTACTAGATGTACAAAACTAAAGGCACCGTGGTTAACAGATAATGTCAAATTAATGATGGAAATAAGGGATTAAACTACAGAAATATAAAAATTCTGGCAGATTGGAACATTTAATGGCTTACAAATATTTTAAAAATCTTACGACCAAAGCAATAAAGAATGAAAAGAAGGCTTATCTAAACTCACGGATCCGAACAGGTACTTCAAAAACTCCATTGCAAGGTCTTGATGAACTTAATATTCATACTCGCAAAAAATAATAATACTGATAATCCGGCTGACATTCCAAATGTTAATGAAATTAATAGTTTCTTTGTAAATTCTGTAAAAAATATGCCAGCTGGAAATGTTCAAGATACTATAAAATTTTATTCTGATAATCTTCTAATAGATTCTGTTGAGCAATTTAATTTTACTTTGACTACCAATGAACAAATTTATGACACTATTGAATCAATTAAAAGTAATGCTTTTGGAATAGATAAAATTAATGTAAACATGATACCTACATTATTTTTGCCCGTATATTACTCATATTGTAAATTCGTGTTTGCTGGAAAACTATTTGCCATGTTTATGGAAAATATCCTGGGTAATAACATTTCTAAAATTTCACAACCTAAGAACTTCAAAGACTTGAGACCGATTAGCATTCTTCCTCCGCTATGGAAAGTTTTAGAAAAAATTACATCAAATCAAATAAAAAGTCACTTAAACAAATATCACATTTAACCACAAACTCAATCGGGCTTTAGGCAAGGTCATAGTTACACAACTGCTCTTTCTAGCATGCTATATGATATATTAAAGGTATCGGATAATAATGAATTAACAGTGTTAATTCTGCTTAACTACTCAAAAGCTTTTGTTTGTATTAATCACAAAATTTTGCAGTCAATACTATATTATATCGGCTTCAGTAACAATGTAGTAAAGTTAAATCACAATTATATAATAAATCGCAAACAAATGGTAATTTTAAACAATGAATTATCTTATGAAGTAACTTTGGATCGTGGAGTACCACAGGGTTCTATACTAGGACCATTACTATTTTCAATATATAGCAGTCAAATTCATAAGGAACTATTAACGTGCAATATACACTGCTATGCAGATGACACACAACTCTATTAGTCATTTCCTCCATCGGATACGGTACATGTCTTAAATGCAATTAATGCTGATTTGCAGACCTTGGTAAAAACCTCAGAAGACCACAGTTTATGTATAAATTCAAATAAGTCGGCAGTTATGTTATTTAGAAAGAACATATTGCGCAACAGTTTTAGTGATAACATAAAAATTGAAACTGATAATGTATCAATTAAATTCGTTAACGAGGCAATGAACTTGGGGCTAGTAATTGATACGAATTTAAGATTTAAAACTCACGTTAATAGCTGCATTAAAAAATCATTTTACAGCCTTAAAAAGATATATACTAGTAAGCAGCTGTTGAACAAAAGTACAATTAAATTATTATGTGATTCTCTCGTTCTGTCTCATTTTGCATACTGTGATGTAATATATGGACCTTGTCTGGACTGTGACACTTTGTGTGGAAAATTCAAAGGGTGCAAAATTCATGTGTAAAATTAATTTGTGTCATTACACGCAGAGAACATGTTTCTCACAAAATTGCTGAAATTAATTGGTTAAAAATGAGAAATATACGTCTACTTCACTCCTCAATATTTTTTCACAAGATAGTTTCTACGAAAACACCACCATATCTCTATAAAAAAATACACTTAGAACCGATGTTCATCACATTTACATAAGACGAAAATTTTATGTTCATAGAACTCCTCCTGCTCATAGAAGTGCTTTATTCCAAAGATCTTTTAGGTACTTATAATATTTCACAAATTTATAATAAAATACCTGGTAGTTTCAAATCGTGCAATACAAAAGGATTTAAAATCCGATTACGTAACGCGCTGTTAAATAGTCAATAGTTTTTATAGTACTCGTGGGCAAGTGTAAAATGCAATTATACAATAAAATAGGTATACAATATATTAAGACGTAGAACTTAATAAGCCAGGGAGCTAAGTGGGAGAATAGTACTTGGGTACTGAACTTCGCCTCTTCATTTATTATTATTGTTGTTATTATCGTTTTTATATGGAATAAATGCCATTTATTATTATTATAATAATTATTGTTATCTTCTTCATATATTATCTTCTTTATATTATATATTATCTTCATATGTTATCTTCATATAAAGGTGTCTCAAAGTTAACGCAAGATTTGAATTAAATAAAAATACAGTTTTTAGTCTTTTTATTGTTATTTTTTATTGAATCATAAAGTACATAGGATAGGGTTATTTATGGAATAACACATAGGGCAACTGGCCTCCACGGCTTTGCATGCACATACGCACTCGTTTGTCGAAATTTCCCATGACCATTCTACATAAATGTGGCTGAATTTCGTTGATGCAGCGTTGAATCTCCTCCTTTAATGCACGTGTGGTTGTGGGCCTGTTGACATAGACCTGTGATTTCAAATAACCCCATAAAAAGAAATCTAATGATGTTAAATCACACGATCTAGGGGGGCAATTCTGATCACCGAAACGAGAGAGTACACGGCCTGCAAATGTCTCATGCAGTAATTAAATTGTTTCACGAGCTGTATGGCATATGGCATCGTCTTGCTGAAACCACATATTGGTCACATCAATATCATACAATTTCGGCAGAAAGAACTGTTATAATGTCGCGATATCGAGCACCAGTAACAGTCACTGCTTGACCAGCCTCATTTTCAAAAAAAATGGTCCAATTATGTCTCCAGGATGATGTTGCTCGAAAAATCACCTCTATAAAGTTAGCACTACCACATGCGAGATGAAAGATGGCATAATGTGATTAATTTGTCTCTTTTTGTCGTGATTTTGTCGTGCAAAAAAAAAATTTGTCGCGATATAATTTTTTTTTAAATCAATGATAGTGCTAACTTGATATTAAGTTAGCACTACCACCTCTGGAAAATGGTCTTCCAATGATCGGACAAATGTCGCATCTGGTGCATAATTTGTCGCTTTTTTGTCGTGATTATGTCTTGCAAAGAAAAATTTTGTCGCAAAATTATTTTGTTTAAATCAGTGGTAGTGCTAACTTGATATCAAGTTAGCACTACCACCTCTGGAAAACGGTTTTCCAAGGATTGGATAAATAATGTCACATCTGGTGCATAATTTGGCGCTTTTTTGTCGTGATTTTGTCGTGCAAAGAAAAATTTTGTCGCGAAATTATTTTTCCATAAATCGATGATAGTGATATCAAGTTGCACTACCAACCATCTTCTTATATTCTGATAAAAATCTCGTCTCGCTCATAATTTGTCGTTTTTTTGTCTTGATTTTGTCGTGTAAAAATTAAATATGTCGCGAAATATTTTTTTATAAACTCAATGGTAGTGCTAACTTGATATCAAGTTGCACTTCCATTAATCTTGCTATATTCTAACAGAAGTCTCGTCTCGCGCATAGCTTGTCGTTTTTTTGTCGTGATTTCGTCGTGCAAAAAAAACGTCGCGAAATTTTTTTTTATAAACCTAATGGTAATGCTTACTTAATATCAAGTTGCATCTGCTGCATAATTTGTCGCTTTTTCATCGTGATTTTTTCGTGCGAAAATATAATTTGTCACGAAATGTTTTTATTTAAATAGTAGTGCTGAGTTGTTATCAAGTTGCGCTTCCACCCATCTTGCTATATTCGGAAGATAGTCCCGTCTCGTGCATAATTTGTCGCTTTTTTATCGTGATTTTGCGTGCGAAAAAAAATTGTCGCGAAATTTAAAAAAAAACAATGGTAGCGCTAACTTGATATCAAGTTAGCACTATCACACATTGATAAGTGTCTTCTAATGTTCGGAAGAAAATCTCGTATCGCGCATTATTTGTCGCTTGTTTGTCGTGATTGCTTACCATAAACTTGACTCTTTCTGGCTAATAAATTTTAAATTTCTATATACTACTACGAAGTGAAACTTTTTTTGGCATGCTATACATATATATAATGAAATTCTTTACAGTCCACATAAAACTTTTTTTCCACATAAAGTGAAGTTTCTCATGTTTTATGATGAATTTAAAATTCCCATAGTTGACCATAAAGTAAAACCATTGATGGGTCACAAAAATGTTTTTTGCACGACAAAAAAGCGACAAATTATGCACCAGATGTGACATTTGTCCGATCATTGGAAGACCGTTTTCCAGAGGTGGTAGTGCTAACTTAATATCAAGTTAGCACTACCGTTGGTTTAAAAAAAAATAATATCGCGACAATTTTTTTTTGCACGACAAAAAAGCGTCAAATTAATCACATTATGCCACCTTTCATCTCGCATGTGGTAGTGCTAACTTTATAGAGGTCGAAAAATCAGCATCCATTTGTTGATGTTCAACAATCCATTCAACGAACTCTCTTCGCTGTGCATGGTCATTAGGCTTCAGTTGTTGCGTTAGTTGAATTTTGTAAGCATAGAGGCATAGATTTTTAGTGAGTATACGCTATAGAGAGCTTGTTGAAATTTGAAATTCTTGTCCACGACGCCGAATTGATTGACCGACACTCTCACGCACTGCTATATTGACATTTGAACGGCTTGTTTTTGGACGACCAGTGTGTTTGGCGTCTCCAACGGATCCATTTTTCAATTAATCTCTTCACAGTTGACGAAGTTAAAACACTATTTCTACCATATTTTGTATGAAATTTTCGAACTGCGGCCACCAAGCTTTCATTATTTTTGAAATATTATTCAATAATGAAGACACGTTGTTTTATCGGGTAACGCTCCATTTTTACTAACCCTAAACTGTCAGTTATCTAATTGTTTTTTGTTTAGGGTTGCCAACACTTTACTGCACAAATGGCGGCAAATTCAAATCTTGCGTTAATTTTGAGACACCCTTTATTATCCTAGCACACCATGTATACTTCTTAATGGCGGCCTGTTTAGAAACTCCCGGTTTATATGTATATAGTGGTGTTACTAATACCTAAAAGCAGATATTTATGTGGAAATTTCAACAAAAAAATATGTGAGGCGTGTAAAAGCAAAACTGTCCATGTCCATCAAAAGCAAATGGTAAATAATCGATAAAAACGTTTAAATGAGTTATTTAATAAAGTTTTTTAAGACCGATTAAGTAAATGCGTATAAGTACGAAACTACCCATTACCATTGGCCACGGGGATAAGACAAATTTGGCAATGTGCCCAAAGGTGGATAAGTTGGGTTTTGCCTCAACATTGGATATTTACCATTCAATTTTACGGGATCTCGCATAATGCCATGTAAAAGTAAAGTCTGAAACTTTTTATCAAAACTAAAAGTCAAAACATCGATTATTAAAAAAAATCCAATATTTTCCTATGTGCCCTTCGTATTAGTATTGATGTATTTCACTTTAAACATCGGGTGCATTGCAGTAAATGCCATGAAATACGTCATTTGTTGTATGGCATCAAGTGTCAGATTTCATGGGTAAGAGGATAAAGGACTCAACATTCCTAGTACCTAGTCTATTACTAGCTTGGTTATTATTATTGCAATTAAGTGCATACCTATTTTCGCCGCCACCGGCACCGCTGAGAATATTAAAATAATTTCGTGTGGATGCAGCGTATTTTATAAGATGTTTTGTATGGATATAAATAAAACCCGCAAGATACTAAAACGCCGAAACGAATTAGTGAAGCAAAAGCTATATTTTTCAAACTTTCTTCAATATTGTTTCTCTGAAAATAATAGTGCATCGTTATTTAATACAGTCAAGACTAATTGGTGATTTTCTTTACTTTGTATTTACCTACTTGGCGTTCATTAAAAATAAATTAACGAAATGTATACCTATAATAATGTTTCCCTGTACTTAGTGCGAAAATAAGTGCGTATGTGTATGCAAAAACATGCAATGCTATTTTGTGAAAATCCCAAACTACGTTAGTTATCAACGTCAATTACATTAATTAGTAATTGCTATTTATGCAAGGTTAGTCTTTTTATAACTACTTATTTTATTGCTAGTCAAGAAAAAAGGCCTATAAATAGTTTTTACGATATACTGATTACGATATTACGATTTTATTTACAAATTGTTATGCACTAAAAAATTAAGCTACAACATGTTATATGAATACAGATAATCCTGTATTTTTTTCGCCTTATTATAATAGATGAGTCGTCTAATATTTTGGAGTTCAAATAATTCAGGAGCATTTTAGTTCTCTCCAACAGTTCTCTTTGAGGAGTAGGCAGATTGAAGCCTTAGAGATTACTAATACCCGTTGTGAGACCTAGGGAGTAGGCACATTGAGGCCCTAGCGTCGAACAACTCTTTACACATCCTATCCACTATCTTAACCTTTTCCTTCCAGTTCTATTATATAGATGAACAATTCCTTAGGTTAGACCTAGGGAGTAGGCAGATTGAGGCACCATTGTCGAAACTTTTTAATAAATAATGGCACCAAAGCAGGTGCCGAAACGTCGTGACTTTACATACCTTAGACGCAGTTCAATCTGACCAATATATATATATATATATATATATATATATATATATATATATATATATATATATATATATATATATATATATATATATATATATATATATATATATATATATATATATATATATATATATATATATATATATATATATATATATATATATATATATATATATATATATATATATATATATATATATATATATATATATATATATATATATATATATATATATATATATATATATATATATATATATATATATATATATATATATATATATATATATATATATATATATATATATATATATATATATATATATATATATATATATATATATATATATATATATATATATATATATATATATATATATATATATATATATATATATATATATATATATATATATATATATATATATATATATATATATATATATATATATATATATATATATATATATATATATATATATATATATATATATATATATATATATATATATATATATATATATATATATATATATATATATATATATATATATATATATATATATATATATATATATATATATATATATATTCCTTGCGGTGGAAACCGAGATCCGTTTTGGTGTATACTTGCGTAATTCGAGATCATGAGATCCAAAGCCCGGATCTCGGAAGGAACCAAACTGTTTTTCAAGCTAGTCAGGGAGGACACATCAAAAACGGTATTTTTATCCGGTACTCACTTTCCTCATTTTTACCCGAATATAAATATTTAAAGTTTTGTTACAACACTCGCAGCTGGCGCTTCGGTCAAATTTGTATTTCAATGTAACGGAAATATCCTTCAATGCGAGATCCGGAAATATGACAACATTGCATATGGATCTCACTTTAAATGACAGTTATAATTGTATATAAAATTGGATCTCGCGACGTGCGAAGCCTGCCATACTCGTATATACTAATATGACGGATGAAATTTGCGGTTTGCCGCGCCCACTACAGCCAGGCGCGTTCTACTCGATGTTCGGCCGCGTTTTAAACCATTTTAGCATCATTTAAACGTATAAGTATAAATGTACAAATTTTAGATAATGTTCTGAAGCTGATGAAAAAATTACGATCGGACCACCCTACGAGCAAGGGGGTGATAACTGGATAAAGGGCCCCAAAAAATGTAATTGGCAATCTATCCGACTATCTATAAGTAAAACTATCTATCCGACAGATCCAGATTTGGGTTTGGGCAAATAATTTACATGTTTAAAGTTACATTTACGCGCAACGCGGATTCCGTATCTTCGAAATTGTAAAAGTTACAAATTTTTAATAAAACGCTCATTTTTCGCGGTTTTTCTCAGCTCAAAATAAAATTAGAGAGTTTCGGTCAACTAATCGTGCATGCATAATCTCAGCTCAAGCGGTTTAGGATAACTGCTTTAAAATTCAGTTGCAAGATTTGACCCAAACAAACATTAGGCCAGGCGTCAGGTCAGTAAATGATGCCAAACGCGTTTTAAAATGGTGGTAAAAAAAATATGATTTTAAACACTCTATGTTGTGAATGTGCAAAAAATCAGTTTTCAGTCAATAATTAATTTTATATTCATCGTACGGCAAAAATAGCTATATATAAAATGAAAACTAACTAAATTCTCCATAAAAAACGTCGTTCTAAACTGTTAGTTCTAAGAACTTTAAAATTAAAAATATAACTGCCTATAAGAAAGTGGGATTTGAAGTTTTCCAGTTTCTAAAACTTTTTCAAATAACACAACTTACCCAAATATCTGTAATTCCTTGATAGCGTATTAATCAACCCATGTTTACTCAATTTTGCCATAATTGTATCATTTTCTTATCTCTTTCGATTTCCGAAATCCTCAAAGATATTTATTTAAAATTTGAATTACTCTGTACACATATTTCGAACGTAAAGCAATGAAATTAATATTTCGGAAGTATGTCAAACTAGGTATGTCAAAACTAGGTATGTCAAACATCACGGTGATGAGGCTACCACAAAATATGATACTAATAAATTAAAAATAAAACAGGCGAAACTGAGATGGACACCAGAGCAAAAGAGCGTAACAACTACTTACTTTAAAAGCAATATAAAAATGAAGAAACCTACCACCTACCAAGTTAGAAATAGAAGAATTCCGAAAGCAGTATTCCATTATGGGAAACAAAGACTGGAAGAAAATTGAAGCTTTTGTTTTTAATGAATATAACAAAACTAAATAATAACTTAAGCTCGGAATATTTTACATGCCCTCTAATTTTTGTTACTAATATATAACATTTTATTCCCTTGACGTCTTTCTTGCCACATTATGCTTTATTAAAATAATAAATTACTTTCATTTGATAATAATAGGGAACATTAAAAAAATTATATTAAGAAACATAGCGTAACATTGTAATGAAACGTATACTTCACAACAAAATAAGATTTATAATTCCGCGCGATCAGTATGAAGGATCCAAACACCGATAAAATTGACGCGACCCGAAACGAGCTATGACGTCACAGTCTAGAATATTCGGTAGGCCTTGCGCCGGAAAGCGGCCGAATGAACTATTAAAACAAGCGGTCGAGTGCTGGGATCTCCCGTAGCCGACCGAATCGGCCTACTCGTCGTTTGTAAATTGTAGAATGTGACGTCACGACTTTGTCCTGCTTGAAACGGTTCGCTCGGGCGTGAGACTTTAATAATTTATAACAAATTTATTATTGGGAATCAAGGCGTCATATTTTGCGTATCTTATTTTTCAGTATGGTAGAACATTTTTTTGCGATAAGAAAAAGATGGGTTCCCTATTGCATTAATTAAATATGTGTACCATTTTTAAAAGCGTACCTCAGAATACTAGTATCTTTTTTGCACTGATTCCAACCGCTGTCGACATATTTATCAATGATTGTAAAAAGATCTGGTGGATTATCTCTATTTACTATAATTAATTATTTGCTCTTGATATTAGAGTAGTCTAATTTTCTTGATGATATACAGTGTATCCCCAAATTGACCCCAAAAGAAACTTCAATTTTAGAATTTTTGAATAAGGAAAAATGCCTGCTTGTTTTAAAACTCCCAAAATTATATATAATATTATGTTATTTAAAATGAACTGCACACCTAGTATATTTTATATGTATGTGTTCCGTACATACGTTTTATGTGTAGGTACTCATGAAATTAACCATTCAGCATTCAATAAATATAAAAAACTACGTACCTACCTCTATTTTTATTAATACGGATATACATGAGTTGGTGATGGCTTTCGCGGCCGCAATTCATTATATGATGATTTGTCGGGTATTACCGCGTTGAAAGAACGTACGTCGGAAACAATAAGCCCGCGCACAATTCTGTTGAAAATGTTGACATGCAAGTGTAAAATTTATTTTTTAAACTATTATTTAACACTGAATTAAAAAATTGAACTGAATTTTTGTCATCAATATTTTGTCATTTGTCAACAAAGAACACTGATTTATTTTATTGAATCCTAGTTTTTGTATTAAAAGTTGGTATTATTATAGATTTTCATAACACCTATAACAACTCTTCTTAATATTTTTCTTTTAAAAAACAGTTTCATTGTTCGCAAATACTTATTATACACACAAACTATGTGAGATCCGTAGAGTAGGCAACATTGCATGATCTAGTTTTCCATAGTACTACCAATATATATTGTGTGTAT